>MCFE01000730.1:0-41656 GCA_002104905.1 Basidiobolus meristosporus CBS 931.73
TCCTTTCAAAGATACCGCAGCCATCGGGGGCGCACAGGTCTCCGCTGCTCCCCGGGAATCCTCAGGGCCGGTTGAATTGAAAGCTTCTGATGGACAGAAGCTATTGGCGATACCTACAGACGAAACGGGGCCTACCGAGTCGACTTCTGACCAGAGCCCCTCCCTGCCATCAAACAGCAGGCAAAGCGTCAACTTTGAAGAGAGAGCCCCCTCTGGCGAAAGGGCGAAGGATTTTTTATGGTTCGGTGCGTCTAATCAACCCAAGGTACGGGAACAAGGGTTTCAGCGGGACCTTGAAAAGTACTTGTTTTCAGGGGACAAGACCCACCGGAACGGTACGGGGCCGCACAACAATGCGGCGGCATCTGGAAACCCATCGAAATCCAGGGATCAATGGGTCTCCGTGGGCAATCTCAGCATAAGCGGGCAGACCAACTTTTCGGAAGAGTTGTCCCTGGAAAAGCTGTGGACGATATTAAAGAGAAACAAGAACAGTAAAGCGACCAACGTGCCGTACATGGCGGAGATTCTAAGCGAGCTTGCACTGCCATTTTATCACGAGCACGTCAATGGTAGTATAGGCCTGAGGCTCCCACCGCAACCCAAAGCTAACATGCTTTGCACATTTAGTCAAAGACTGTATGTTGGCCCTTGACATCTTCGAGTTCCTGCGGACGAACTTCCAGTTCGATGACATGGTAAGAGAATGTCCCCTACGCTTGCTTCCGATTGCTCCGCTTCTCACTTCTGACGCCAGGGGTATCATTCGATCATTTTGTGGGGCGCCCATCGGCTAACGACAAAGCATATCTTGGTTAAGGTTTGTGGCTCACCCTCTAGATCATGCTCAGGACGATGCTGATGGCACTAACCCCGTACTGACAAACGCTAGCTCCGGGCATTCAGCATCTTCGAGACGATCTTCGATTCAGCCTTGAATGCGCCTCTCTACCCTTTGACTGTCCCGGTGGTCCATGCCATCATTCACGTGCTGGTCTTTGTTCTCGCTGTCTCCCTACCTGCCTACTCCTCCAACCTTGTGAACAATGAAGAAAACGACCGTCTCAGAGAGAAGACCCTCTCATTCGTGCGAGCACTGTACGAGAATGGCTTACTTACATGCATGATATACAAGAATGAGGGAGAGCTTATAGCCACCAACGACCCCAACAACCTGCGTATCAGCGACAAAGACTCGATTGGGAGATACGTTGTGATCGAGGGCTTGGTGTTGTGCTTACGCCACTACAGCGCCGAGGTGAAAAAGCTGGTGCTGACATTGCTGATTGAGGTAACTAACGCATGATCTTGATTGATAGCTTCGGCCACTAAGCAGCGACCCCTTCGTAGGAATTCTGGACCTCGCTTCCTCACACGCCCTATTACGAGCATGTGCTGAACTTGTTGTTCCGATCAGGTAGGATACTCAGTTCGTTCACATGCGTGGCCTCAACCCTCACCATGTTGCAGCCTCAAGGATACTCTCGGACCCCTCCACATCGGCCACCGGCGGCAGCGCCGACACAACGACAAACATACTGCTTGACATGATTGTCCGGCTGGTGTATGACAAAGTGCCACCTAGGATCGAAATAAAGGGCCCACCAGAAACATACGGCGCAATGGCGCGCTTTCTGATCACAGGGCTGCTGTCAAACCAGCAAGTCCACCAGTCGATCAAGGCCAGCGAATCCATCAGCACGCCCCGGCGTGGCTCTAAAGACAGAGCTCAATCGCAGCTTGGGTATCTGTTGGATAGCTACCTATGCAACTTCTGGGACGCCGGACGGAAGGAGGACATAGTGAACGCCGTCAAAGATGTGGTATGTACCAACGACCGGTCTGAAATACCTGCAGTCCAGCCCCGCTAAACGCCATCTCCAGATCTCACGCGAGAAGTTGCTCGACATCGTTGGCTTTTACCAACATCTGATATACGAGATCAACCCTGCCATCGGTGCCCAGGTTCTCCAGCACACCCTGCCCGACGTTTACATGGTAAGTCCGAGAAACCCCGGCATTGTTTCTATGATGCAGCTATTCACCGGAACCCCAGAAACTCGCCGGGTCTGCGCTCCCTGCCGCCTCCTCCGATCTCAAAGAGCTGTTCCTGCGACTGTCCGTTGACCACCCAATCCACTTCTACAAGCCGTTTGTGTCGTGCGTGAGGACCAATTCCAAAAAGAAAATCGCCCGCTTCCTGCATCTCTTCGATTCACTGCAGCAACTGATGACTCCAGAGATCCTTCTGTTTCGTGATGTCGACCTGGTCGTTGTTTTGTTGCTCAGCAATATCCGGAAAGAGACCCCAAACAAGCGAGAAGGAGCACCCTCCGCGAAACGCGAGTCCATTACCTTGGGTCAGTTGGTTCTGATGCAGGAGGTGATATGGTCGGTTCAGCATCTGCGTGAAACAAGCGGTAAATCAGTAAGTGGTCAAATGAAATGAGCGAGCCTTGGTTCAGCTGGCTTACCCGGATGCACACTGTAGCACGACCGCGACTCCAAGCGCGTCCATAGAAAGTTCCTGGTCGGCCTCGAGAAGAAGCTGTCGAAATATCTGATGGCCTGGGTAATTGGGATCTGACCGTTTTTCTCATGAAGGCATTACTGATCTGTTTGCCGTAGAGCATCGCGGACGGAGCGGAGATCCCCACCATTTTCCAGACGATGCTTTGCCGGTTGTTTCGGGAGATTCGACTGTACACTGGATACACCGCGAGGTTCTTGTTCATTCTTCGCTTGATTGTTGCCTTGGTCTAATCCCAGTCTCTCCAGGCCCATCTGGATGTCCAAAATCATCGACTGGCTCGATGGAACAGCTACCCAGCCGAAGGACGATGGCTCCGAGGCAAGCGACTTGGAGATCAGCGCGGCCGATTCAAACGACCTGAACTACGCCAAGATAAAGGAGGCCTATGAGTACCAGGAGGAATCCGTACCTATGGTAATGGTCTAGGCTGAGCGAGGCTTTCGAAGCATGCTAACCCCGTCATCCCCAGATCGTACAGAGCAGCAGATCGCAGACGTATTCGAGCGCGGAAGTGTTGAACGGTTGGTCGAGCCTTGGTCCGGCAACGCCCAGCTTCGAATTCACCAATCTGCTATGGTCGTCCGGTACTCGGGAGTCCACCCGAAGAGAGAGGAAGGAAACGGCTCATTCGGAGATGAATGAAGAGGCAGCCGTCAAAGCGTCTGACTGCCCTACCTTAGCACAAATCCAGGAGTGCACGGACATCATGGGCCAGATGCTTCGAGTGGCCCCCACCTCGAACAAAAACCAGGCCAAAACAGAGAAGATTGAGAGCGAGAACCACGACCTGAGCAGCAGAATCATGGAGCTCTTCGTCACCGTTCATCAGTGTATTCGTGAAGACGAGGTGGACCGATTCGTGAAGCATATATGGGAGTGTGGCTTGGCCGATACCCGTCAGCTCAGACTGAGAGCGTCGGTCTTCTTGTTGAATTATTTTGCGGAAAAATACACCGAGCGGATCCAAGCATTCATAAGAGAGAAGTTGTATAGGTAAGTTACCGACTCGAACGTTCTCCAGCTCGCTTGCGCCTTGCATACTAACCACACGAGTGTCTCGTCCCTCTAGTCAAAACGAGGCAACAAGGGTAGATGGTATCACGAAACTCTACGTGATCTTTGCGCAAAGACTCCACATCAGCACCCAACAGTACGTGCACGACCCGTCTCATGCGCGGCCGTTCCGCAACTTGGGCTCGGTTCTACCGTTTGTGCCAACGGATCTCGGCTCTCCCGAACCAACAGCCGAGATTTCCGAGTGGCTTTTGCAGCTGCGGAATCAAGGCACCTCTTGGAAAGAGATTCAGATGATCCAAGAGCTTGGTTGGAAAGACGACAGACAAACGGAGCAAGACGTGGACCTGCGAAAGAGCTTTACGCTGCTCCCGACGCTGTACCTGAACTCTGCGGAGTCTTTTAATGACATCCTTACCTCCAATGGGATTCGTTTATCGTCAGTCGTTACGGTACCCATCCTGGAGATCCTATCCGTGGAGCTTCTGCAACTTGCATTCGATAGCCAGTCGTGCGTAAGAGCCGCTGCTAACGACGTGATCTTCTACTGCCTTCGGGACGATCCCAACACGTTCTTGAAGCTGTATTTTGAGAGGATGACCAACAGCAAGGTTCCCCAGCAGCAAGAGCTCCTGGCGAAACTGCACCGCATCGTGGTCTACCACCGAAAGGTTCCCCCCGAATTCAGCTTCTCATTGTTCAACTACCTTCTCGGGTATCTGAGATGGTATTCGCGTGATGTGAAGAACGAAGGCCTGGAGATCTTCTCCTACGTCGCCCCTTTGTTGGCAGAGATTGTCCCGTCCACGAACCAGCTCTCCGTCCGCGAGTTCCGCAAGAACAAGCTCGACGTGTACTATCAACCCAGCGGGCAGCTGTGGTTCACCGACGGATCCCCTGCCACCATGTTCCCGCGCGGAGACAACATCAAACTCTCCCCCTTCGACATGGATCATTTCAACATCCCGTCGGAGGTCTTTTACACGGCCACGGTGCGCATCGGTCAAACACACTTCATGTCAGGCCTTGCCAAGAGGTACCCGCACGAGATCGAGCTCATGAGAAAAATGGTGCAACTGTTCACGCCGATCCCGTGGAAGAGCATCCAGAGCTCCGTCTGGGACGGCCTCGATCGCTTTCCCGAGGAGGAATTCTTCCCAAAGATCGCCCCATATTTCCAGGACCTGTTGGACAGCCCACAGTGGGACGCCGAAGCCTCCCTCAGCCTGCGCTCCATCTCCACCCTTCAATGCAGGGCCTGGCTGCGGTATATTGAGGTGCTGTTTCGCTCTGTCCACTCGACCTACCACGATCGGCAGGAGTTCAGCCGTATCATAGCGGGAGTCAACAACGTCCTCGACTGCCACCCCAACGATCTCGGGCTCGCTGCTCAGGCCATTGTTCTGTACATCAACTCGGCCACGAAATTCGAGAGGATGTTCAAATCGAACCGCTGCTACTTTCTGATCCTCCCCGCCCTGTTCCGCTCGTATTGCGAAGCAAAGACCACCGAGACCATCCGCTCCAGCATCGAGTACGCCTGGGGCAGGTTCTACGAGATCCACGAAGAATCCTTCATCTTCCAAGTGATGGGAAGCCTGGTGCCCATCATCCTCAAGTCGTTTGCCAAATCGAAAGAGTTCGGAACTCATCTGGTCAACTCGTTCTTCCGGCTGATGAAGGTCTTGCGAGAGCAGCCAGTGTCGGACCGTCTCGGGGTCTCGACCTCCGCAATCACCTCCGAAGGGGACGCGGGGATCTATAGCACCCCCGAGGTCCAGATCAAGAAGATCACCAAGGCATCCACATCGGCGGCTGCGGTTTTGCGCAACACCCTGCCGCACAGGAAGAGCAACTTCACCACCGAGGACCTGTTCAAACTGTTCATGACCATCATCGCGCACGACCCCGGGTCTTTGCGTGCCCAGCAGTTCGTGCAGATCCTACCGCACCTCTTGCCACTGTTCGTCAAAGAAAGTCCGGAGGTCAGGAATCTGGTGATCGAAGGGATTGTTGCCCTGGTGAGCGTCTTCCACAAATTCTCGCGCAACTCCAAGCCCGTCTCCACCGGAGAGAAGCACGACCACTTCGAGCCGGTCGATGGGATGATTTACAAGGCGGCCAACGAGGATCTGGGCGTGGACCAGCAGAGCACTACCTTCAACGTGAACACCAACCGCAAGAAGAATTGGAAGCAGAACGACCACGTGGTTGTCAAGGTGGAGTTCCTGCAGCTAATCCAGGTGTACGCCCAGTTGGGATTCCCCCTTTCCACGCTGGAATACGAGAGTCTCAGTGCGATCATCAAGTCGGTGCTGCGCGACTACAACACCATCAAAGGCTTTGTCTCGTCCGATTGGATCCGAGATTTCGTCATCGCGACAATCCTTCCGCTGAAGAACGTCGAAGAGGCCCGCTTGGCCATGGCCATCATGTTCAAGCACCTGGCACCTACGATGAGAACCTACCAGAAATCATGTGACTTCAGCGGGATCCTGCAGTGCATCACCTTCGTTGTGAAGCGATACCACAAGCGAATGAATTCCGATTTCTACCACATGCTGCTGGAGCGGTTCATCAACCCCAGCTTCTCCATCGTCCTGCGTGAGGAGATCGGGGAACGACACAAGCACTTCGTGACCTTCTGCGAAACTCTGGTGGAGCTCTTCACGGTGATGACGGTGTACACGAAGGTGGACACGTTCGAGGAGCTGAACAAGATCATCCCCACGCCGATCACCATGCGACGCATCGTGATCCCCATCTGCCTGAAACTGGATGTCAGCCCGTACCTGAGCCGAACCTCGCCGGTCTTTGACAAGGAGGGGCCTCGGAGAGCCATCCACCATTGGATGAACATCATCAAATTCCTGACGAGAAACTGCCTGCGCGCAGTGGACGTCCTCTCCAAGCTCTCCTCCCTCTCCAATCTCCAGATATCTGCGATACCGGAGGCCAGCAGCACCGAGTCGGTCACCCAGTCCCTCACCCAGCACACGTTCTCGGCCTCGGCAATGCTGATGCTTCACTTCGTTGCTCTGAAAATCGCCATGCTTCGCAGCGAATCCTACCTCGCCATAGATGCGGCGATTTGGGCGGATTTGGCCCACTTCATACACCGGCTTGCCTCCACCAGCCAAACGATCGATGCTACTGGCGACACTCAACACTCCATCTGGTCCCCAAAGCCTACCACAGGCTCACACGATGGCCCATCCAGCCCAACCACCCCAGCCCTGCCCTCGCCCGTTCAAGGGTTCCTTCCCGATCCATCTGTTTCGCTCAAGCCATTCGAATATGTGATGTGGTCGTTCCTTGAATTCCTCACGCTCTATCAGCACCCAGTGTTCCCTTATTTCCAGTCCTACCTGCATGTCAAACTACAGTCCAACAGCGGCGTGGTTCATTTCCGTAACACGGTGGTGAAGTCGATGAGCCCCCACCGACACCAGGGATCGTCCACAGTGGACCCGACCCACCAAAGACCCAAGTGGAAATCCTGGGGTGGCTCAAGACCCATCACCAGTCACGGAACCCCTTCGAGGACGGAAAGGCCGACCCCGTCGTCCACTCCACTTCTCAACACCACCCCCTCCCGGATAGTAGAGGAGAACCCATTCCAGGATCCACCCACGATCCATATAGAATCAGAACCTTCTTTCCGAAAACGCAGGAATTCCAACTTGAGTGTCAATACAGAACCACTTGGGCTGTCGCATTATAGCGCACCCAATTCCCCGCGTACACCCAACTCGACGGAGCCTCGAAGGCCCAGCTTCGATTACGTATCGTCGAGTGTGGTGACTAGCAACAAGCTTTTCGACCAGACTCTCAGAATCATCGAAGCGATCGAACAATACCTGGGTATCCATTCCCCCATCAAACCCTTCCAAAGCCGGATCCGCAGTCGAACCTCGAACGAAGCACAACAGCAATTGCTAGAAGAGATGAACCTGATCATCGAGTTCTTCCCTACGCTATTTCGGAAGTAGCCCCGCCCCACGGCCCGCTCACTAACATGGAAAGCCACCTTTATCGCGCCACCTCTTTCCTTTGGCACGGTTTGAATTGCCAAGCTGGTTTGTACATTTTTTCTGAGCTCGAACTCATGCCTAACCGTCCCCCACCCTTTTCCTCTCCTAAACCCCTTGGACGAGTGTGCTTGACCTGTGCTCCTAAAATACCCCGGCACCGTGAGGATCATTTTTTCTATCACCTTTGTTCCTCCACCCTGCTTATCTATCTGCAATGAATAAATGCCCACCATTGGGTGGGATTTTCCTGGACGCACAAGACACTGATGCTTTTTTCGACTTCTCGCTAAACCAAATTCTCTGCAACAATGTATAGCTTACCGCCATTACAATCTCGATGAATCCACACGTTCGACAAGATTCTGTTTTTTCACCGAAAAACTGTCGAGGTAACAACCACCAGGCATCTTGATGACAGCTTTGTCCAATGATCTTACGCCCATTATGTATTCAATATGGTAGCGTCGCTTACCTTCCGGGATGAAAATGCTGCTTAAGGCCAGGTCTATTGAGGGTAGGAAGGTGGGTAATGGTAATGGTAGCATTTGCGGTAACGGTAACGGAGACGGAACTAGTATTGTATCGGTAATGGCCATGATCCAGGGCCATGGTAATGACGGTGATGGTGTGAATACGAAGATCAAACTTTTTTTCTCTTTTCATTGAATTTTCTCAATTTAGATTCCAACTATCAGTCATAAATTTCCCCCCTCTTCTTTTGGTATTTTCTTCAGAGTTTTCACTCTTCTTCGTTCTTTATCCACTTGAATAAATGTCTCTGGAAAACCTTCAACTTCAGATTTTGAAAACGCTCGATGCTCAAGGAGAAATCTTGGATACCAAGGATTTCACCCTTGAGGATGGCACCCAAGTCGACCAACTCGTTATCCTTGGTGCTTTGAACAGTTTGTTGAGCAGAGAGGTGGGTGTTGCCGATGCTTAGAACTTCCCAGATTTCGGGGGTTGTCGTCTGTTTAGTTATCCTCTTTATTTAACCACCATATTTGCCGGTTTTCTTCAGATGGTCGAATATCAATCCCTTGACTCCGAAGTCTGGTACCTCACTGAGGAAGGAAAGGAGATCTCAGCTTCTGGTAGTCACGAAGTTGTTGTATTCAATACTATTCCCGAAGGTCCTGAAGGAATCGCTATTTCTGAGCTCCAGGTATGTGTAATCCCAAGCTTACTCCGAGGGTAGCCCTCTGGAATCCTTGGTGTTAACTATTTTGCATCTCCATAGGCTAAGTTAGGTAATGTCGCCAAGATCGGTCAAGGCAAAGCCTTCAAAAATAAGTGGATCAAGAAGAACGGTGCCAACCTTGTCCGTGCTGTAAGTACACCATTCTACAGTGCTTGATTCAAACCCATGCTAAACTCCACGTAACTATGGTAGGTCGAGAAAGTCGAAGACCAAACCAAGGAGGACTTGATCGTAATCCAAGAGACCGGCTCTCACCCCAACGCCGAAGTTCTTAAGGATCTGAAGCGCAGAAAGCTCTGTGACAAACAGTAAAGAATCTCTTTCTATCGTGCTCCACCAATAGAAGATTTCTCAACAGTATCATCAATCTTAGAAAGGTTACCACCTACTCTGTTAAGAAGGGTGCCAAGTTCGCCTTGACCATTCAAAAGCAGGCCACTGAACTCACCTACGAAATGATGCAAAGGTAAATTATCTCCCGCGCCCGTTATTCTGTCCATAACATCCAATACCAATATATCAACCATTTGAACGCTAGCGGTGAATGGAAGAACCAAACTTTCAAGAAATACAACTTCGATGCCGTTGGTATCACTCCTCCAGGAGGTCACCTTCACCCTCTTCTTAAAGTCCGTGAAGAATTCCGTCAAATTTTCTTTGAGATGGGTTTCACCGAAATGCCTACAAACAAGTTCGTCGAGTCCTCTTTCTGGAATTTCGATGCTCTTTTCCAACCTCAGCAACATCCTGCTCGTGATATGCACGACACCTTCTTCTTGAAAGATCCCGCCACCACCAACAGCTTCCCCGAAGAGCTTTTGAAAAAGGTCAAGGATATCCATACCAATGGTGGTCATGGCTCCATTGGCTACGGCTATGATTGGAAGGAAGAAGAAGCCCAAAAACTTCTTCTCAGAACTCACACTACCGCTGTAAGCTCCAACATGCTTTATCACCTTGCACAACAGCCCAAGTTCACTCCCGCCAAATACTTCTCTATCGATCGTGTGTTCCGTAACGAAACCGTCGATGCCACCCATTTAGCTGAGTTCCATCAAGTCGAGGGTGTTGTTGCTGACAAGAACCTGACTCTTGGTGATCTCATTGGTTTCATGGAGGAATTCTTCAAAAAGCTTGGCGTTGAGAACATCCGCTTCAAGCCTGCTTTCAACCCCTATACTGAGCCAAGCATGGAAGTTTTCTCTTATCATGAGGGTCTTCAAAAGTGGGTTGAAATCGGTAACTCCGGAATGTTCCGTCCTGAAATGTTGCTTCCTCTCGGACTTGATCCCGATGTCCGTGTTATTGCCTGGGGTCTCTCATTAGAGCGTCCAACAATGATCAAATACGATATTGATAACATCCGTGAGTTGTTGGGACACAAGGTCGATTTGGCTATGATCAAGACCAATCCAGTCTGCCGTCTGGACAAGAAGATGGGTAAAGAACTTGAAGGCGAAGAAAGCAAGGCGGAGCCAGTTCCTAACCCTATTCACTAGAGGATACGTAGTAGCATGGCCATTTTCCAATTTTCTCTATCGGATTGATGATTCATAATAAAATTCCATTTTCTCATCGAAGCCCCACATGATTAAGCACCACTGTTCGAAGTTGCTGGGTGTTTGCTGTATTGTCCTGCTTAAAATGAGGCGAAGATTGGAATACAATTACTTCTGCCCACTAGACCTTGAACGAAACAGACAAGATTTGGCTTTTCCACGTATTGTTTTTATTTGGCTTTCAATCTGATGATGAGTCATCTGCCTTCCTATTTCTTCTACTTAGCAGTGTGGCCTGATCTAAACTAAGCTCGAATCCTTGGCTGGAAGAATCATCCGAGTTACCATTCTGTTCTGCCAAATTCTTATCTGCTGCCAAGATTTCAGCGGATACTACACCCGGACCTGGTGTTAGATGACCACGTCGGCGTGGCTTATATTCGTTGTTCATTCCTGCATTTTGAAAAGCTGTGTTGATGGTATTGATATCTTCCTCATCGAAGCTATTGTCGACATTGTTTAAGAAGGATCGTTCATGGATATGGTTGTGTGCGGAACCATTTGTTCGTTCGTATTGCTCTTGCAAAGCAATCCGGAATCGTTGCTTTGCGGCCTCCTCGTCTTCCATTCGGTACACAGCATATGACACATCGATTGCCTCCTTGATGGAGATACTTGGTGTAACAGGGAGTGGCATTGGATGGCGGTCTTTACGAGTCATGGTAAGTGTAGGGCCATGGAATGGTGTTGCTACATGCTCTCTTGTTGGGTGGAATTCGTCATCTGATTCGTGAGGTGAAGTTGCTTCAGGGTGGGTAGAATCAATCTCCTCAACCTCGGAGTGGAATTGAACGCGTTTTTCGGTCTATAATTTTCAACAATACCAATGTTAATCCGGTGAAGAACAAAGCAGATACTGTTGTGGTATTACGTTGATCTGTACCCACGGATGGGCGAAAAAGTCATTGATTGTGTACCGAGTTGAGGGATCAACGGTCAACAGTTGAGATATAAGGTCCTTGGCTGTAGAGTCAACACATTAGATATGTATATTTTGTGGGGGTATTTGATGAACTTACCGCTATCTGAAATATCATCCCACCATGGTGACAGGAAAGTGTATTGACCATTCGCCACTTTCTCGGTAAGAACTTGGATATCTTCGTCGTAAAATGGTGGAAACCCGCAGAGTCTTTTACGAGCATAATGGTTGTTAATGCCAACAAGCAAGCGGGTTTGCTGAGGAGTAATGAATGGGTACGTACAGGGTATATAATACACAGCCTAGAGCCCACATATCTACAGATTTGCTATACCGTTCGTCCCTGACCACCTCTGGGGCTGTGTATCCAAGTACGCAAGAGTTAAGGACATAAAAAATGCTATTGTTTAAATAGGTGACAAAAGAGATGTCTAATCCCAAAAAAGATATCTGTTCCACAAGGGGTCATGGTGTCACTGTTCCACACCACTTTGGATAGACCAAAATCCGCTATCTTGACCACGCCGATTCCTCCACCACCAATTCCTTCTATAAAATCTCCCTCATCCAACTTTTCTTCGTCAAGTTCAGAAGGCTCCTCTAATGACGCATCACCATATCTATATGGAATTGTTTGAAAAAGTAAATTCTCGGGCTTAATGTCCCTAATGAATGAGGTAGTTAATATTTGTGCAGAGTCGTTATATATATTAACCCTAGACACCTATGAACCACGCCCTTTTCTTCGTGTAAGTAGCGGATCCCCTGGGCTACTTGCAGAATAACATGCCGAGCAAGGGCCTCGGAAAAATATGTGAGCTTTACAATTCTATGAAAAATTTCTCCTCCTCCTAGGAGTTCCAAAACAAGATAGTAGAAATCCTTAGTATCCTTGAAATCCAGCAATTTTGCCACATTAGGGTGGCTGATGTTGCGCATAATTGTGGCTTCTTTCAGTACATTTCCTCGCTAAAACAGATCATGATAGTTAGAGTTGCTGTTAACTTCATAAAAGAATATCTTGTGTACCTGAATCGCATTCAGTTGGAATTTTCGCACCACTTTGACAGCTACAAGCTTCTGGCAAGTTCGATCCCATGCTTTGTAAACGTTGCTGAAAGCGCCACTTTTTGGGACACACGATTAATATGTGAAAGCTCTCGTCAACCAAGGTTTACCACTTGCACTTACTCTCCCAGCTTTTCTAGTAGTTTGTACCGATCCAAATCAGGATATAGAGGAATACTTGGGTCACCTTTGGGTTCGCTTTCATGACTAGATTTTACTGGGGCTTTATGTATTGGGCAGCCATTGGAATGGCTATTCATAGATATTTCTGGAGAAAGAGGGGCGAAAACAGAACTAGCATGTTTACTAGTGCTAGTGGGTTCGTGAACTAGAATGGAAGGCAATTTTAGTTCGAAATCAGGAAGTATGAGTGTCAAGTCGCCTTTACCGGAGGTAGCACTCTTTAAGATGCTTTTAATCTGCTTCATCATCGTGGTGGAGGTTTCAAGTTTACAAAGCGTGTGACAAGTGCGGTAGATGTTCTTAAGCGAATGACACTATATATTGGTCATGGAATCTTGCCAGGACCGTAGGGAAGCACGGGAGGAGGTCGCAACTTTAGTGCAGAAAGTGGCAACAGTCAAAATACAAAATGGAGAAGGGCAGTTTTTAAAATCTATGAGGCAGTGTATTCACCTGATGAAAATCCTAATCAGCTTTGGTTTTGAGGCCGATATTGGGACTTTAAGTAGGTGGCTGATTGTAGACACTTGAGATCAAGCTGATTTGAGGACACATATGCCATTGTTTACTAATTTACTTTCTCGTTACTTGAATCTTACTGACGATCTAATTGCATAGCATGTATGCACCTTTACATTTAACTTGAAACTCGTCTGGTAGAATCCGAAACACCAATCGGCCGAAGAAGCAACCATCCATTGGCCTGGTTTTAATGCCGATTTTCTGTGATATCGTGAATATGTAAATATGCCTATTAGTGGTAAATGAAGCCTCAACCACGCAGCTACATACAGCTCCAGTAGCTGAACGTTGAGAAACATGCCATATGATCTAGGCCTGCCGCATCTAAATGTGGCATGTGTTCTATAGATCGACATACCTACAACCTGACTGTCCTGCTGCTTCAAAAGTATTCCTATTTTTATGTTAACCAAGGCACAGTGATGCAAGTCAATGCGATATTCGCGAGGAGACACTATCCAATTACATCATTGTCTCATAGCCTACCTTTCGGCTGTACAATGATGGAATCTCATCAGATGAAATAATGTGTTTCTAAATTAAGAGTAATTGACGGTACAATGATGGTGACACTTGGAGTAACTTTCAATCTTCGAGTCAATGGAAGTATGTGTCTGTGTTAGGTGCAAGTTTGGGGTTTTCCGCAATTGTTCTTTTCAGTATCAACCCCGGATGGTTCTTACCCAAGTGAAATGCTTCCAGTTTCTGTATGATTGACCAGGCTAACGGGCTGGCTTATCCGCTTCAGCGGGCCTGGGCTTGCATGTTCCGTTCTCTTCAGCTTCAGGATTGATCTCGCACGTATGTTGCTCTAACATCTATAACAAAACAACTAAAAGTGCTCTATAAATCGGCATGGAAGATGAGGTGTACACGCCAAGGGAAAAAAGATGAATTTGAAATTTGTGAAGCATGGGTCAATGGCTGCTTGTTGAGCACATCGATCTTCAATGGATCCGTGCCGCGCTGGAGAAAGCACTAGAAAAATCGTGGTATCGTCATTGATTGATGATTTTTAATAATAGCGAGTGTACCAAATTCGCCGAGACTCTTTTCTAGGTTGACGGTGCTGTCTCATTTGTGGTGGGGATAATGGTTTCAGATCCGGAGGAAAGTAACGACACCATTCTAATATGTTGCATAAAAGAACTTTTGATAAATCATCGGATTTACACCAAGCATGCAGCATGGTCCCTGCACAAAGATGACCTGTATACATTGAGTGGGTCTTTCTGCTTGGTCTGACTCATTAGCGTGCTAAAGTCCGATGATAATAGGCGCCAAATGATATATGTCGATCCAATCTGATTGAGGCTGCTTTGAATCAAATAAAATATTGGAAATTTGCCGTTAACGTATTCAAGTTTATTGATCTAATCACAAAAGTTTGGACTGCTTCTAGTAAGGATTTAGATGATTCTTTCACGTTTCATCATAGCCCCAAATTCAGTGCAGCCATTTCTTGGATTCAAGTTGGTTTGACTTTTATTGGGGCCTGAGGGCTGGCGTAATCCAAGGTTGCAACAACTATAAATATCATCGAGTTCCTCAACCAAAGTCATCATACACTATTGTATTGAAAATCTAACTATGACCATCAAAGTCGGTATCAATGGATTTGGACGTATCGGACGTCTCGTCTTCCGCGCTTCGTTCGAACGTAGCGATATTGAAGTTGTCGCCATTAATGATCCTTTCATTAATCTTGACTATATGGTCTACCTCACCAAGTATGATTCTACCCATGGCCGCTTCAAGGGCACAGTGGACCATAAGGGCGATAAGTTGATCGTCAACGGAAAGGAAATCTCCGTCTTCAACTCCTTCAAACCAGAGGAAATTCAATGGGGATCTGCCGGTGCCGACTATGTGGTCGAATCTACCGGTGTATTCACCACCATTGACAAAGCCAAGGCTCATTTAACTGGTGGCGCCAAGAAAGTCATCATCTCTGCTCCATCCGCCGATGCTCCAATGTTTGTTGTTGGTGTTAACCTTGACAAATACGATTCAAGTATGCAAGTAATCTCCAATGCTTCATGCACAACAAACTGCCTCGCTCCTCTGGCTAAGGTGATCAACGACAAGTTTGGAATCATTGAGGGTCTTATGACCACTGCTCATGCCACTACTGCCACCCAAAAGACAGTGGATGGACCTTCAGGAAAAGATTGGAGATCTGGCAGAGGTGCTGGTCAGAACATCATTCCTGCTTCTACTGGAGCCGCAAAGGCTGTTGGAAAAGTTATCCCTGAGCTTAATGGAAAGCTCACTGGTATGGCACTACGTGTTCCCACCCCAGATGTCTCGGTTGTCGATTTGACCGTCCGCCTTGAAAAAGGTGCCAGTTATGAGGAGATCAAGAAGGCCATCAAGAGTGCATCAGAGGGAGAGCTTAAGGGGATTTTAGGTTATACCGAAGATGAGGTTGTCTCTGAAGACTTCACCGGAGACACTCATTCCTCAATCTTTGATGCTAAAGCAGGAATCGCCCTGAATGCCAACTTTGTTAAACTTATTTCTTGGTATGATAACGAATATGGCTATTCTACCCGCGTGCTTGATTTGATCTCTTATGTAGCCAAAAAAGACGGCGCTGCTTAAATGTAAATAATCAGTTTGGCATTGCTGGAAAATAAGATGTACATTGCTGATGAAGCTAAGTGAAATAAAGTTTCGATCATTAAGCGTAGCTTGGTCTTGTACATTGATCAAATTCAGAATTTCACTCGGAACAGCATGAATTTTCTCCAAAATTCCCGGTTACATGATTCGACGCCGACTTTTTTGCCAGTCATACATAGCTGGAATATGTAAGCATTAAGGCTAATGGGGAGGGCCTGACGGTCACATGCTTACAGAGATTGTGATTTACACTAAGCCACCGAAGCGCCCCAATCCCTGTGATCCCAACCGACTTCAAATAGACAACGTGATATGTACCGTTTCATAGTCATGAAACCAATGATTGCAGTAACATCTGATAGCACATCATCTCAATCTGACATCACCCTCAACCGTATAGAATACTTTTCCAGACTCG
This sequence comes from Basidiobolus meristosporus CBS 931.73, assembly GCA_002104905.1. NCBI lineage: Eukaryota > Fungi > Basidiobolomycota > Basidiobolomycetes > Basidiobolales > Basidiobolaceae > Basidiobolus > Basidiobolus meristosporus. Next base: position 16,080 of record MCFE01000730.1, read on the forward strand.
TGAATAGCGTGAGGGACGCGTATGACGTATATGACAGTTGTGCAATTCCGAAAAATAGATGAATGGCTTGAGAAGACACCCCAGGAATCACCCTCACCGACTCGGATATCCAGATAACCATCTAGTGGATTCCTATAAACCTACCATCCTCGGAATCGGCGGGGTATTCGAAATGCATCATTATCCAGGCAGGTTTTGAATCCAATCGATTAAATGCAATTCGATTTATGAAGATTCGGGGCGACGTAGATATGAGGATGGCGCACTCTAGGTTTTTGCTACTCACCACCCTCCTGGTGCCTAATTTATGTACAACTATATGGCTGTCGAAAGGTAGGATGAGCGTGTAACTTTGATTCTATGGCGATGCAAGTCCATGCGAGCCACACGCGTTTCTGGCGAAAGCTCATGATTGGTATGGTATACTTCCTGCTCATGAACAACAGAAAGACCAACTGCTCCTCAAGATCCAAGGGCAGTGTGTAGACCATCCGACAAATGTAGGTGTATTGGAAAGTAAGGAAATGGAGTTTATTGTAAAACTGTACAGTTATATTTGAATCGATATGTAATATGGACAATATTCAATAGCAAGTTAAGTGCCTATGTAAACGAACGGTAAAAGCATTATAGTTACACATATCTGGTTAGCCTGTGTTTGATGTCTGTTTAGGGTATTTGCATACTTCCCATGAACCTAGGAGTGCCGGGTGCCACCACTACAATGCGTACCCATTTGGGCCTCGATAAAGAGCAACAACCACAGCAGTGAAGAGAAGGAAGATGAATCGACACCACTTCCAAGTATAGCTTAATGCGCCTTTGATGGAGTTCGTGATGTAGCCGAACCATCCTACTGACTCCTCCACATTCTCGGTCTCTTCCCCAGAAAGGTCATCATCATCCTGGAGTTCAGCGCCGTAGTTGGCCTCCTCAGTGTAGCCAGATAGTAATTTACTCTTCTCCTCTTGACTGAATATATCCCGAAGATAGCTGGCGCTGACGCTGTGGCTGTTCGGAGATGCTATGGAGTCTAAGCTGGGAGAATTCAAATTACTATCGATCACTGTCGACTCCAGAATCTTGGGGGTTGAGGAGATCAATTCGGAGCTGGGAACCTTAGTACTGTTGGTGAGTGGCTGTCCGGTAACGTTGCGATACCATTCCGACTCCAGCTCGCTCAACAGTGTGCAGCGTTTGCGCATAGACACCTGGGATGTCCCAGCAGGGGAGTTAGTGGAGCTTAGAGAGTTGAAGATGGCTGAGTTGAGGTTTGCCTTGGGCGAGGAAAAGTTTGCCTGGAGGTTGAAGGTGCCAGGTACCGAGCGTGGAGAGGTTTGGTTGAAAACATTCTGTATCCACGATCGTTGCTCCTCCACTGATTGAGACAGTTCGGCAACATGCATGGATTGGCGCTCGAAAGCAACTTGAAGCTCGTTGTACTCGTGTTGCACCTCCTCAAGCTCCTCGATTCGCAGGCGAGCCTCTTCCAAACCCTTGAGCACCTCGTTGAGTCGCACTTCCAGCTCGGATTTCTGGGCATCAATGGAAGAATTTTGCTCCTCGAGGTGGCTGACCTGGTGGATGAGTTGATCAACAAATTGCTCGTCAACTGCCTCATTTCGGGCTTCGTTGCGATCCACTTTTTTTCTCTGCAGAATCTCTCTGTTTCTGTCCTCTAGCTGCTCAATCGTCTGAGTGGCCATTTCAAGCTCTGTTCGAAGACCACGGATGTCGGCTTCCAAACTCCGCACTTTACGCTCATCCTTCTTGCGGAGGGCGGCGTTTTCCTTGATAGCGGCCTCCAGACGGCTTTGCAACTCAGCATTGATCATCTCCAGGCCGCTCATATTCTCCTCCTCGAGTCTTGTGCTCTGTCGACGCGACATAGGCCGAATTGGGTGGATGGTGTTGACCGGAGTGTTCTGCAGTTGATTCTTTTCCACGATTTCCATGTGATCCGAGCCCTCAGGCTCAGCAACAAAAAATCCGTGCTCACTCAGATAATCCATCATCTCCTCACATTTGGTCTTCAGGGACTCGTTTTCTTCCAAGACTTTGTTTCGGAGTTTCGCAGCGAAAGTGAGCTCTGTATATTGGTGGCGGTAGGGAACAAATTAATGAGGTCTGCTCAGGGAAGTCGGCCTGACCCAGCAAAACATACCTTTGTCTTTCTCGGTGATTATGTTGTAGGCTTCACGGAGCAAGTTCTGCACCTCTGCTCGGGTGAATCTGCTCAAGGTGGCACGAGCATTCTTGATGGAGGGCGAGTTGGGGTTTGAATTGACATCCAAATGCTCCCCGCAATGAACCGGACGAGAAACCAGGATATCGGCCGATTGGGCTGGGGTTGGGGGAAGAAGCTGATCAATCATGTTTGAAAAAGATGACTGGGGTTAAAACAGCGTTGGTTTAAGAAGAGAAGGTTAGTTAGGTGTGGGTTAGAGCAAGGTTAGACTGGGTTATAACAGTGGCAAGGACAGTTCAGCCGTATATATGGTAGAGGCAGTGGTTGATGGTTGACGTTAAATCTGGAACCAAAAAAGAAAATTATCTGGTTTAGGGAGAGCGAGAAGAGAGAGGCTGGCGTCAGAGTGAGAATGATATGGCACTAATGATCACACGAAACACTTGTCCAACTGCTGGATAAGGCGATGATGGGGCATCCATTGCATGAACTCATTTAAACAAATATACGGCAGAGGTACACACAGGCAGGTGTGAAAATAAAGTAGCAATTAATGGCAATTAATGAGCAGAGACTCAATTTAGGCCAAGCGCAAGTTTGAATCATGGCAGTATTTGCACATTCACCTATTGTATAGTCAATGGCCGATCGGGGACTAAATTCCTTTGTGAATGCAGCGAATAGGCTACGGAGTCGGATGCAGTGAGTCTAATGAGTTCCATGCCGTGAAACGGAGATGGCAGTGATGTTCGAGGCAATATATCTGCATCCCAATGCGCATTTTTCCCGCTTCCAAGGCTGGATGGGGCGGGTTAGGTTGAACAATCATGAAACAATCAACATATTAATAACAAGTACATGACTCCATTGCCATTGTCTGATGATCGATTGATCAGTGTCATGACCAGGCATGGCTTGGGTCATTTTGGAGATGCAGTGGTTATGATGCGGCTGGGCAGAGGAGTGGTTGATGCACCTGCATTCACCACAGCTCCCCGCCTGGCGCTAGTTACACCCTCGCATACGGGCTCAATGAAGCCAGAGGCGGACTTTAGCTATTGGTCCGAGCCCTATTGGGTGATATGTCCAGTGAGATCCTTGGGATCAGTGAGCCTCATAGCGGAAACCCACTTCTGCTGGATAGTGTCATGGGCGGACATCTGGTCCATAAGTGATCGTGCAGGATCACCGCAACTATCACAACGATTAAGCTTCTGCTGCTATTGTGGTGAACTGTTCTATGCGATTGGGCCTAAAACCTTAAAGTGGCTCCTGATGGTATGCCTCAGGCTTGCGTCCACTGCAGCGATGCATTGGGCTTGCTGGAAATTCCCCATCTGCTACTGTTGCAGCTTCGGGCGTCTTTGACGGTGCATCGGGGTCCTATGGTGTGAGCTGTTCGCTTTGTGGCTGAGGCAGAAGGGTTTTGGGGCAGTTTTATTGCTTTTGGACTATGGTTACGTTATTTGGCGGGGTCATTTGGTTTAGCTTGCGTTAGGCTTTGCATTTGGTGGTGAGTATGTTAAGGATTCTATGGAATCTGTCCCGCCACTCCATCTATAAAACATGGATATATGTAGCTTCTAGAGCCTGTTGGTTGTGATTGCGATGGAGCCCCACGCAGTGCGTAGTGAATCATGATAAGAATGCTAAATCCCTTGGAATTTTGAGTGTGATGGAGGTTGTCCACCATCCTGGGGATAGTCAGGTTGAGCTTTGGGATTTACAAGCTGGGAGTAATCTCTCCGTAGACCTCGTGCACAAGCTCCATTACTTCCGCTTCAGAGAAACCAGCCAACCTGGCCATATCCTTGCTGGTTCGCAGTAGCTGAGAGATCATGAGCCTCCACTGTGCTTGCTGCCCCTTTGTGATGTTAAGGTTGCTCAGGCCGAGTGTCAGCATTGTGGCAAGATCTAGACGTGAGGTCATTTCTAGATCCGGCTCTGTAATGTTACAGGACCTTGAGGATTGTATCGGTGTCTGTGGAGGAGAGTGTTGTGTAAGCGCCTCTTGCTGAACACTGTTCGACACCAGCACCGGTGAAACGATCAAGGGTGGGGAGAAGGCGGCATGTTCTTGATCAATGCTCTCTCGTGATATAGCAGAGTCAAATGCCGAGACTTGGATGAATTCCTCTTCTTGCTCCTCTCCAGCATCTTCAGAAATATGCTGCGCCCGAGAGTCATTCCCGTCGTTGCAGCCTCCATTCCAAGGCACTAGATCTGATTCAGCTCGATCTGCTACCATGTGGATCTCATCGTATGGTGACCAGCAACTGGTTTCTTCGCTCTCGGCCACTGGATAACTTTCGCAATTCTACATCACATCAGTACATACAGTACCATACGAGAAACATCAATATGTACGCCCATACCTCAATCAAGCAGTCACACGACTGATCAGCTACGATGGATGCTTTCCAGTCCTCCACGTCTGTTCTCCAACATATATCGTGATATATCCAACTGTCCTCAAGCTTCAACACAAGTCCAAAATCCCTCCCCTCCGCTCTGCTTCCCTTCTGCACTTCCACAAACGCCCTGAAATCATTTGCTCCGTACCTTTTATATCTCACAGGCACCGAAAAGTCCAACTTTCCACCGCTTTGGACCAGATCGTGGTGCTGTATTCCATGATTCCACTGGAGGGCTTCCATGAGTTGCTCCTCCGACAACTCCGAGCTCCCCAATAGTTGTACACGTTGAAACACATCGTCGCTAGAGAGCCCTAGGAGTTCGTTGTAACGGAGTTCGATCAACAGTTCCAAAAAAGAGCCTGCAGCTGTTCGGACGACCTCATCCATTTCGCACATTCTGTATTGTCTAACGGTTTAAGGCTCTGAAAGGAGATGGGCGGCCAAATAAAAGCCTAGAGCAAGTGAATAGGGGATGGAAGTGTACACATCTGATCGTGACTCGTGCTTTCTGGTGCATGGTGCCGAAAATGACTGGATTTAATTAGGTTCCCTGTGTCTGATCATTTTGGAGTCTTATCTGAGTATGTAGCTGCTAACTAAAACTCGCCATTTCATCATGGTACATTAAATGTGCATGCTCAGAAATTATCCCTGAAACATCTTTCATGGTGGTTAGTCGAATCCAACATCACCCTTGAGGCTTTCAGTATCTTAAAATACAAGCTTGATACAGTAGGTACAGCCTTAACTTCCAAACCCGCTTCATTTGCATAGAGGCCTCCTCACAGCACGATCTATATTTACAACTGGGGCCATCTCAAAACCAACGAATAGTATACTAGCCAACCTCTCATCAATGGAAAAGAACAACGCCAACCATGATCCAGCCCTTGCTTTCATGCGCAACAAGTTCCAGCACATGGAGGATATGGGGGAGAATGGGGAATTACGACCTTTCGGTAACTGAGGAGAATCAAGACTACGCAGGACTAGAGTACTAACCACCTTTTCAGGTAAAAACTCGGATGCCATGTTCGAGAAATTAGACATCATAAGACAACAGCAGATCGCCTTAGCGGTGGATCACATCATGCTGGAGAACGGCAACGATTCGACGTATTTCGTTCAAATAACTTTTCTTCTAAACCCCAACGATTCTGAACCGATTTTTCTTCAGAAAACGAACGAACACGACTACTGATACCTCAGAGGGATTCAACAAAACCACACAACGATTCTTGCAAGGAGCAGAGGAGTTGGAGAGGCTAATGGTGAAGGTACCTGTGTGTTTTTTCTTTCCCCCAAAATCGATTTTAACCTTTTGGCTCTACTCGACCCAGTTGGACGACCTGGGGAAGTCCATGTAAGTTTGTTTGATCGCTACCGTATCCGCAGTTCCATTAACACACCTTTCCAGGGCCGGCTTTCACGAACTCACAACTTCGTTGAACGAGCCCACCCAAAATTAAGTGTATTAACTGACAAACCTATAATTCTGAATCACCCCGACCGTGTACTGAGCAAGTGCTTGCCAAACGCTCACGGACCTCTAAACCACCCGAAAAATAAACCCATCCTTTCCTTGTCTACCGACACCGCTATTTGTCACCAGCTCTATTCTGACCAGAGCAAGCCTATCCATTCCTGCTTGCATTCCAGTCCAATGGACTATTTGCGGAAAAGGACCCCGCTGGAAATCCGGATGCTGGCACAGACCATTGAGATTACATGGACATCAAATCAACCGAGAATTTTGGGGGAGCGGGGAGGATTCATTCAAAAGTATGGAAGCATCGACATTGAATCGGAAAATTTCTTGATTTCATTTTGAATCGTCTGAAGGCTTCACTGTAATGACCCGTCTCGCTGCGTTTCGTACCCTATGTGTTGCCCCTCGGCTTAGGGTGGTGGGTACTTCTTCATACACAAGATATGCTTCCTTGGTGAAAACACGTTTGTACACCGTCGACACAAATGCGAAAGAGGGCCAGGGCGAAAGAGAGTTGGTGTACCAGGCTGAGGTGGGGGAAGCGGCGAAATATTTAAAACTGATGTCTGTTAGCTCGTTTGCTATTGCTGGTGTGGCCAGTCCGTTCATCGTCATATTCCGAGATAACCCCGCGCTGGTGGAAGCCAACGTTAACCTGTCCGTTTTGGGTGCCTGTAAGTGGATGTTTCTTTCAACCAAGGTGATGCTTGTGTCCTAACACGAGGCTTTTTTGACACCCGTAGCTTTGCTGGCCAGTGGCCTGTCTACTTTCCTGATTCACAAGTTCTTTTCTCCATTCGTGACCAAAATATACCTCCATAAATCACACTCGACCTTTGCCAATGAGGAGTCCGAGCACTTGATCACGCCCTTCACCAAGATTACCCTGGAGACCCTGTCACTTCTAGGTATGCCGAGATACACCACCCTGCAGCTTCGTGACCTACTCCCAGGAGACAAAAATCTGGAAACCTGGATTGTGAAAAGCGGGGTGAACACCGGCAAGGGTCCTAAGACGTTTTGGCTAGAGAGAAGACAGCACAAGGAGGAGGTCAAGAAGATGATCCAGGTTGTCAAGGATTGGCAGAGCTCGCAGGGAACGGGAGGCCGCTCCGTCTAAACATCTTCACCCTCATTTTGAAGCCCACCTTCTTTACCTATGGCCACCCCTCCATGTTTCTTACCCAAATAAATAGATTTACGCTGGTAATCAAGAAAACACACACCTGATACTATTGAGTTTAAACATGCGCCAACGTGTCACATGATGTGCTGATGAGTTGAATTCTTTGAGGGCTTGATAAAAGTATTGGGATGGGGAAGCACCCGCTCTTTCTCTTTCGGAATCTATTGATCAAAGTGAGCAAGGTACATATCGCAGTTACTAGCATCCATCAATATTCACGGGTCCCACTCATCCCACTTATGTGTGCACGATTATTCACCGGTTACAATTGTTCTGCTGTAGAATGGTCTCCTCATCGAATAAAGTAGCTATTGTCAAGAAGCGCACCAAGCCTTTCAAGCGTCACCAATCTGACCGCTACAAGACTGTCAAAGAGTCATGGAGAAAGCCTAAGGGTATCGATAACCGTGTTCGTCGTAGATTCAAGGGCCAAATCCCTATGCCTAAGATCGGTTACGGTTCCAACAGCAAGACCCGCCATTTAATGCCTAATGGTTTCAAGAAGTTCCTTGTTTCCAGCGTCAAGGAGCTAGAGGTGCTGTTGATGCAAAACCGTACCTATGCTGCCGAGATTGCCCACAATGTCAGCTCCAAGAACCGCGTCGCCATTGTCGAACGTGCCCAACAATTGAACGTTAAGGTCACCAACGCCAACGCTCGTCTTCGTACCCAAGAAAACTAGATCCAACATAGTGTATGGATAATGAGATTGCATTTTCGTTTCCAGCATCTTTGCCACTCAATAAACTCATCTAATTTCGATGTCATCATACTACTACCACTAAAGGCGGTTCGACCAAGCAGTCTCGTTGGAGATACTGAATCCCTATGTGGGAGGAACACGTCCCAGGGAAGAACCCTCGAGGGTACATTCCGCCCGCACCTTGGACCCGGTTTGACTTGGCGATAGTAAATCAATGCAGAGTGGATGGATGGAATGCAGTTCTACGAAAGATTGATTGCCCCACGCTGATGCAACAGCCCATTTCCCCGACCCTGCGCCATTGGGAGCAATAAAGCAGTCAGTAAATACACACGATACTGTATCACTATGCACTCTGTCCACAAACGGGCCAGGATCAATCTACCTGCCGCCCAGTCAATTGAACAAGTGGCCGTACTGTCACATTAACCAGTTTATTAGATTGCCGCAAAATCTCCCATTTGCATAAAACAGAGCAGCTATCAATAAATTCCACGAAGGAGGATGACAAAGGTTAACGGTAAGATTTTTGGTATCTGGCACGGGCACCTGGACCTCCGAATTTCTTGGGTTCGCAGCGTCTGGGATCGGCGACAAGAAGGGTTCTGTCGTAGGCGACGAGCTTCTCCTTGATTTCTTTCTTGGATGCCTCGTCAACGAATTTCTGGTAGAAAGCGACGATAGCCTTGGCGATGGCTTGACGGATGGCATAGATTTGGGAGGTGTGTCCACCACCACGAACGCGAACTCTGATGTCAACATCGGCGAATTTGTCTTCACCGAGGATGAGAATGGGCTCGTAGACCTTGAACTTGAGGATCTCAGGCTCAACGAGCTCGATGGGGGAGCCGTTGATACGGATCATGCCCTTTCCGCGCTTGCAGAAAGCGACAGCAGTGGCAGTTTTCTAGATATGAGGTCAAGACTGGTAAGCTTAGATGATCAGGGGACGTTGCAGTTTGCATCAACCAACCTTACGACCGAAAGTTTGGACAGCCTCCATGTTTTGAAACTTCAGTGCAAAAAAAAAAAGAAGCTCATGTTAGACTCGGGTTGTGTTGGTGTATGCTACACGAATGCTGATGGATGGATTCATTCAGTGTTTTGTTGGTATGCTAACCTTGCCGACGAAAGTGGTGGATTCAAGTTCAGAAGAGAAAGAGCCACACCGCTCGTTTGGGGGAGTTTTGTGCCCAATCCTGATGTCTCCGCCAAATGGTCCCTAGATCTAGGTCACGTGGGCAGTCAGTCTATTTCTCTCGCTTGATGATTTTCTGCCTATCCTTTTGAATGTTGTTTCAGCTACTGATGGATCGGACCTGCGAAAGTACCTTGCATTGGTCGACGACATCAGGCGGGAGTTCGTTCCCGGTCGAGCATCCCCTCCAGCTCCCAGCAATGCATGGTTCTTTGGGGGATTATTAGGCTGATTTCGAGCCTCTATTCAACGTTGGTGTTGGCCAATAGGTTGTGGTTGGATATATTTATTGCTTAGGCTCATGTTTATGGTTTGTACAGATTGTGAGGAACGAGCTAGTGAGGTTCAGATAATTATACAGTGCAAGCTCATTTGGACGGTAACGGAAGCGGGGAGTTAAAGCATCACATATCCAGATCATCCATGTACCTATAGGCCTTGACCGGGTCGTTGGCCCGCACAGCATGGGGGAGTGGCGAAAGTTCCGGGCAGTGGTACATGTGCCGGCCAAATATGATTTTCCCTTCCACTCGGCGGTACTTGGCCAGTGTGACATATGGTTCCTTGGTCTTTCTGCCGGTCTCCGGGTTCACACACAACATGTTGCACCGCTTGCAGGAGCCGAGGATCTTGAACACCTGCGTGCCAATCTTGACCACCTCCCATTGATCCTCCTCGTATGCCCGGTTTCCACGAACAACAATGTTGCCCCTGAAGGCATCAATAAACACGGGTCCATTCTTGGTCTCTGCGTTGATCTCTGATTGGAGAATTCGGTGATTGACATCATCCACACTTGATTGAGAAATCATCAAGAAGGGTGATTCGTTCTGAAGCGAAAGCTCAACTTGGCTGGATCCAGCTGCAGCACTAGGAACAAGGTACGCGGTAACATTCTTGTCGGTCATGTGGGCGCCTAATGACCGCCGAATGAGGTGTTGACGAGCCAGATGGCAGGGGACCTCAAGGAATGTGCTAAACCACTCGTTAACCTGCTGGGATTTATAATGCTGCACCTCGAGATGCTCCCCAAACACACCAGACCTTGAGCAAATAAAGTTGTGCTCACTCTCGACCAAAGGAATTCGCAAATCGGGCCAGTTGGGGGCGGTAACAATCATACACTGTGCCACTTCATCGATGCTAGCGCGGATCAAAGCCATTTTCGTGATTTTCTTCATGCTCATCGCGTTGCCATCTTCGTTGTTCACCAGCATCCACTCATGGTCGTACTTGAACCCCGTGGAGGTAATAGGCCAAGCCATGCTTGCAGGGACATGGAAGCCATGGCATGACTTGATTGGGTACACGCACACTGAATCCAGAGTGGTCTCACTGACGTTGGGCGCTGCTTGGTAGCTCTTGGGCTCAGTGCTGACGACGAAAAACTCCTTCAGAAAGTCGATCCATGCGATGACATCGTCAATGGTGGACATGGCGCCCAGGGAAATGCGAATCGAGCCTGTCGGCTTGCCAGCAATGACATCTTTGTCGTCCCAGCACACATGGCCAGCGCTCAAATTCTCTTTGACTTCCTCCGAGCTTAGATCCAGCCATCTCTGCATCGCACCCGGGTTACAGAAACCCCCAGTGCGGACATGAATAGAGCTTGCCGTAGCCAGTCTTTCAATCTCAGTATAGCCTACCCAGTCCCCACTGGGCCTCATCAGGTTGAAGTTGATAATCGGCCCTTGCTTTGTAGGATCTCCGTAGTGGTCACCATTGCAGAAAATCGCACAAACTGGACTGCCATTCCAGTGTTTCAGGGCAGACATTTGTAGGTACATATAGGCTACAAGGGAGTTGACGTGCTGAGTGATGTGGCTGTAATCGCCGTAAAGCTCTTCAGCAACATCAAACGCATGATCCAGGGCGATAATATCAAGGAAATTGATTGTTCCGTCCTCGTACTTGCCACTTAATGAAGTGCGGAACACCTGCCAATCGTGATCGTATGTGACGCCAGACACTACCAGTGAATTAGGTTGGTTACAAGCGAGAGGAATTAGATGTCGAGCACACCACTATACCTGTTCCTCCACCAAAATAGGTTTTCGTGAGCAACGGTGCCAGCTCGGACTTAACCATAAGCGCCCCCAGACCAGTGGGGAACCCAAACAGCTTGTAGAAAGATAATGCGACAAAATCCGGTGATTTGGTGGTGTCTTGCAATGACAATTGTGAGGATGTTAGGTAGGAGGAGGCGTCGAGTAAAACCTTCCAGTTCTCTTCTTCGGTGTTTAGTTGGGTATATGCAGAATGAGTCCAACCAAGTGGGAATCGAGCGCCCGAGAAGTTGCATTGAGCAGGATATGCTAGAAGGTTGTAAGCAGGCTCGTGCTGGTGCCCCTCCTCGCTTGTGCTAGGTTTAGAGCTTCGCAGCATGCTTTCAAGTTCTTCCTGAGAGATTGAGTTGGCTGAAGCTCCAGAGGCAGAGGCAGAGGCTCTCAATCCAACTAGCGAAGTGTGAGCTTCTCGCAAATAAAGGAATTTGCTTTTGTCTGACCAAGGGAATATTTCGCCAGCAAGTTTGATGGCTGCAGTGGCGTTCTGGGTGAAGATGACAGTATACTCATTGTCAGAAACTTTGAAAAAATTTAGGATGCGCTGGCGAACACGCTCTACACGAGTGCTGCTAAGCTTTGAACTAGGGTTTTGAGAATGAGGATTGCCATAAAGGTTGGAGGTAAGGTCGCGGGTAAATCGCTGCAGTTGAGAGGCGGCATAGGTGGTGGCCCCTGCATGGTCTAAATACACTTGGTCTAGAACGGATTGTAAGAAAGTGGCTTCAAGTGGGGAGCACCAGTATACAGTACCTTTTAGCTGAGGATATTCTTGCTCTCTTATCTTGGCAATCCTCCCGGAATAGCCATATGTTTTAAGGTTTTGGCTGATAAAATGGTCTTTTTCGGTTCTAGAATGCTCTGCTGGTTGAGAGACCCTAGGAATAGTAAAGGTGCCGTTTTGAGATAATGTTGGCGACATATTGGAGACTGAATTAAGGTTGGGGAGCCTAGAATAAAATTGCTAATACGGGCCAAATTGACATGGTCACTTTTATATGATCGGGGGAAGTGAGTTCAGATGGATAAAGATGGGAAAATCAGTGACACTACGTGAATATTTTAATGGAATAGGAACTGATGGGCCTGCCAAATATTTGATGCCGAGTGCCACAGCAATCGTAGGGGAGGATGCGCCCTAATTTGGTCAGGATAGGATCAGGAAGGAATGCCCATATCCACTCCTCCTGACGCAGTGATATAATCATGAAGTATGTATTGCTGGAGTGTATGTTGCTCGGCTATTGCTATTGAGAGAAGCTGTCCCGCAGCAATCGTGCTAGCTCAACAGATGCATCCAGCGATTATCACACCATTCGGAAGCGCTGGCCAGCTGACCAAGGTGAATGGGACGACTCAACAATGCTGACATTTATGGCAATATTCATCCAAAAGCAGCAGAAGCAGTGAGCTCGTCCGCGATAGGTGGTATTTCGCTACGTGGGAAATCGGTGCCAGATAAGTGAAACGTTTAGAGCCACAGAAGGTGTGAGAGTCAAGATTACTATGACATCGGTAAGCATTGCCGTCCAATCATGGACATAGGGCGAATTGGCAATCTTCTGTAGCATCCCAGTTTGGATTCTCGGTGCGGCCAGCTCCACAATGTGGACTAATCAAGCGTGGTGTTGCTGCATCTTGCTAGGGAATCAGATCTGACATGTGTGCATCAAGTGGGGCTTTGATCTTGGAGAGCAGATTTGGCCGAGCTCATCATTGATGTGGTAGTGCAAATAGTCGCCAGACACCAGAAATGGAATCACCACAGCGCTACTGGACACAATTTCCCTTTAATGGATACTGAATTTATCAATCAAAATTTGCTCGACGTTTTCTCTGTCACATTCGCGGGGATATATGAAGCATCAAAACAGCAAGAAGAGAATAAGTATCATCGAGCCGATCAAGGTGAAGACTCCTAATATATATTGGGTTATTAGCATGGATGCGATTTCTTCTGCTTCCCCAGTAGGGCTGTAGAATTGAGTCAAGACCATGACCGTGGTGGCCGTAGGCACGCAGGAGGCAAACATCGCCAAAAAGATCAGCGGCTTGTCGTCAACGTCTATGATTTGAACCACCTTGACTAGAAACAAAACAAAAGAGATTCCAATGGCCGGTGTCACTATCAGCTTGACAACGGCAAACACGAACGACACCCGGAATGAGATTGCTTTGAAATTCATCCGAGCCAATGCAGCCCCCAAATTCACCAAAGCCAACGGGACGTAAGCTCCACCAACCGAATAAATATAGGAAAACAGAAACTCCAGCATTGGCTCGGGTGCTGGATGAGTTGACTTGATGAACATCCCTTTGAGTGTTGGGAATAGGGCCACAAGGATCCCTGTGATCACCGCCAGATTGGGTGGAGCAAATATGAGAGCAAGCAGACTCTTGGTTTTCTCCTGAACCCGGGTCCATTTTGTAGAGTCACGTAGCACCTCAATGTGGACGTAGTCAACCTCTTTGGTGGCGTTGTTGGCATGTTCGGTCTCCGTGGCTGAGGTGGAGGTGGAGGATTGTATGACATTGCACCCAGCAGTTGGCCCGTCTGCTGCCTCGAAAGCCTCCCCGGCCTCAACTGTTGCCTCGTTCGCAAGAGCCTCTTGGTTGGCAGAATCAGCATAGTCGCTTTGAATCAATTTAAATCCGCCCATGATGAACAGCGTCACGTTGAAAAGGATCAAGAACACTGATTGATACGCTATGCCTCGTGCGCGATCTCCAGGGCGGAATGGTGCGGAGTCGCCCAAAGAAATCATGACTGCTAGCGGAATATCCCCCTGTTGGAAACGTAAGTACGAAGTGCATCTGGCAAGCCTGTGTGAAGAGGAGTTACCCAGTTCCCCCATATCGCGGCAGCTACGGGAATATCCTGGTTAGAATGTAAGCTTACAAGGAGGCCTACGCGAAGAAAACACTAACCAATGATCCCATTCCGGAAGTTTGGCGGTAGCCTAGCGAATATCCGGAACAAGAAGCCAAAGATCCCGCCTAACAGCATGTAGAAGAACACCATAATGGTCATGATCCTGTTAAACCAAAGTAAAGGACGGCTTAGACAACGCCACTGGGTGGTGGTTACGAGACACTACCCACCCAAACTGATGAAAATAGTCGGTTCGAACACTCTCCACCATGTTGACAAACAGCAGACATGGTAGAATGTAGTTGACGATGATCTACATGGGAGTAAGAGCTCAGCTTCTGACCTGGACGGGGGTATGCAAATAATAAATATTCTGGTACCTTTGAAAAGGATTTTGCTATTGTGGGGGTGATGAATCCGATCTTTGCTAGAATAAACCCGGCGCCTAGTTTGCATACGCAAGGTCAGTGGCTCTATGGGGTTTTGAGGAGGATATGATGTCTAGACTAACCGACATTGAGGATGATTTTGATGATGGGCTTTGCTGATGTCCAGATGATTTTTTTGATATCAAAGGCGGGGAGATCTCCACTCATAGGTAGACCTGGGAAGAATCACTGTGAAGAGATGGGGATGCGGGTTGGAATGCTTCAGAGTGGACAGGGGAGTGGCACTGGAGATACTCAGGTAATCCGAAAATAAACACCTCAATGAGCCGCGCCCATTACTTTTATAAAGTGTGCAGACGCAGACCCCTCTAAACAAGGCACGGGGCCCACTTTGCTGTCAGTCCCCATCTGTCCCTCTAAAAGTAAGATTGGGGATTGACAATGACAACGGATTATAATGACGGAAAGGAAAAACTGACAATTCAGTAACTGATAATGGATATTTTCTCCCTATTCAATGCGGCCAGATGCAGTGTCGCTGCTTTTCTGATGCTCGATTTGTCTTCAATGAATCTTCCAAAAAATAGAATCCACTCTATATCCCTGGACTGTTGGTATTTGGGCTACGTCAGTAACAGTGTCGCTAAAAATATCTTTGATGCACTATCTGTGTCAATGTGTATATAAATGCATATACACAATCAATTGGACCGGAATAGAAGAAATGTGCGGTACTAATTTGTGGAGTAGATTCTATGAGAGGATGTGATCAAGAACATTCCACATGGCCTTGGATTACTAGCAATCCGAGGTAGATCTCCTTCGCAACTGGCCAGCCACAAGGCGTGTTGGTGCCTACAACCCATGGGAAACTTGGTTACCAGTACTGCTACTTCAAGGGCCGAGTCGATGACTGCCGTCGTTGATTCTTTTCCTTCGAATGGGGGAGTGGCAATGGACCTGGTGATGGCTGATCGGATTGAACAAAGGGATCCGCAGCGGCGTCCAAGCAGCACTCCAGTAAATGGAGGCTTCGTAGCGCATTGCGCTCCTGGCATCTGTAAGACTCTTACATCATTCAGGTAGAGACTGGTAATGATCAAAGAATGGGAGACAATTTCGATGCTAATCAGACAGATCGCGCCCCTGATTGTGTTGCGTTGGACTCGTGATAAATTATTCAGCATTCAACTTGAATGCCAGATAACGGCCGAGTGCCAGATGGACGCGATTGACCTCTGGGTCCATCCATAGTCCTGCCTCAATGATGAAGCTCCTCGCCATATCCATCACCGTTGCTTCGCCCATCCCAACCCCTCGCTTGGCTCTCTCCTGACGAGAAATTCCCTCTTGCTACTTGGATTCTACAATGGCACAGGGATGTGATAGCGCATTGTTCAATGGGCCGATTGTGCAAGCAACAACCCGAAGAACGCCAGCATTTTGACAGTTACTAAGAGCTTGCAATCTAGCTTGCACCCCTTCACAAATCAGGAGCGCAGATTCTTTGTGGATGACTTGAACATAGCTGGCTATTCAAGCTACTTCCCAGTGTGTGGATCCAACATCTATTTCTGGCTCGACTAGCTGCATTCATACAAACTTGAACAGTAAACCCTAAAACCATTAGGATTATCACATGCACTTCGTATATGGCCAAAGTAGCCCTCAATATGAAGGCGAGGTATTGAGTCTCATGGAGAGGTTGCATAAGTATGTAAGTGTTAATGCTGCTGCCTTTAGAGGAGGGTCAAGCCACATACACACAACATCGGATCATCGAATGGTGCTTTCCTATAGAACCTGGATCAGTATTCAACTCCAGAATATACCAGCGTATCAATAAATACTCGGATTGCGTACATGTAGGTACATGCACCTGGAATTCTGCATGCCAGGATAATCACATATCTATTGCTTCTGGATGTCTTACAAAGGGCAGCACATGACCCCACAATAAAAGTTATTCTTTCTGGAAATCTAAGATGCCACCATTGGTTATATCTACATGATGCTATCAAGTGAGAATTTTGCCCTCTCAATACTAATGCTCAGTCCAATAAAAACTATGCTCCAAATACTTGGTATGACGCCTAACTCATTCCCATTTCTTACTTGACCCATCTGCCAGGAATGAATAGTGGAAGCCATTCTGCTAATTGCTCAGAATCATGCCAATACTGAAAAGACCCCAAGCCATACACATCTCTCCCCTATGACCCCTCACAACACACTCCTGAATTCTCACCTTCACTCACTTCAAAATACTGCTCAATTATAAAAGTAACATATGCATGCTAATGTACCAAGCCCATATGTGATCGACAGTCTTCATGATAGCCCTATAGTAAATAGCCATATACATATGGTTCCGCAGTCAAAAGTTATCCGGGGACTTCATCTGGGTTGCTTTGGAGCGGTAGTTGTACCAAGCAAACCTGAGGTGATGCATCGAATGTAGTGTACACGACACAGCTAAGAGTAATAGTATTCTGAGTAAGCAAGATCTTACTACAAACAAATATTGAAGTGTGATTAATAGGAGATGAATCAAATCTAGAACAAATCCTCGATATTTAAGAGTACCCACCCTGCTAATAGCAGAGTGGCATACTCACACAGAGATGCGAGTTGCATAGAAAGTTCCATCCATATCAATACTATGAATGGTCTTCACTGCACTTGAGAAGTATTTCATATGATCGTACATCACTAATAAATATGTTTGGCAGATTCATTTCCATATTAAATCAACCCTTTGCTCTGTGTAATGTGGAAGGTGAAGCCACAGGCATCGGGCTTCCATTAGAATGCATGGAAGGAGTGCGCTAGATGTTGGCCCATCAAATGCACAAAGCCGAGGGTTTTCATGAGTTTCAGCTAAACTCAATCTCCCATTAATAGAATTGATAAGTTGTGTTGCTATGAATGTCAATCAGTTTCACCCATTATTTTCCGATCCATATTCATAGCACATTGTGAATGGTTGAAAATATCTTGCGCATCATAAAGCTCGGTCTGGGGATGGAGAAGCCTGAAATCTATAATGCAATGAATCAAGTCCAGAAAATATAGCCCCTGTACCTTGCCTCTTTCTTCAAAGATAGCACCAACGGTCAACTACCAGCGCCAGGTCCATCAGAAG
This sequence comes from Basidiobolus meristosporus CBS 931.73, assembly GCA_002104905.1. Taxonomy (NCBI): domain Eukaryota; kingdom Fungi; phylum Basidiobolomycota; class Basidiobolomycetes; order Basidiobolales; family Basidiobolaceae; genus Basidiobolus; species Basidiobolus meristosporus. The sequence continues at coordinate 33,730 of MCFE01000730.1, forward strand.
AGCATTGATTTGGGCTCCATTGAATGCTCTCTAAGTCCAAGCAAATGTCTCCCAACACAATATCCAAACCAAATTAAAAAGGCTTATATCCTAGCGAATTGCGTCACGGAAAACAGTCGTGTACGAACAGAAGGCACATGTGATACCGACACTCCCATCAACTAAGCAGCGTTTGGATGTCTGCCATCTCGTCCAATATGGCTTGCTAAGAGACCCAATGGCTTCAGCAAGCATGGGTGGGTATCATGGTGTACGCTGGCTGATTTGTAAACTGTGTGGGGTCTGGCAGGCAGCTCTTGATCGAATACAAATTCATAGCAACTTGGAGGCCATATGTGATAGGGGCATAAAGCATTCTCCTGCATTAGTAAATGTAATTTGATTATTATGGTGATACCTAGTCAAGTGATAACAAGCCTGTCTCATCATGGTCGATGTCGATTTATCAGGTTATTGGGGGCAGTTCCACAGATCAAAGGTAATTGACAATGCTGACCTAATCAGCTGACAGTCCAATATCGGGTGCTATCTAGATGCTCACGGCTGAAGTTTCACCATCTTTCCAAACCAGTGAGCATCACTTGCACACATTAAGCGTCTCTTTAACATTGTTAGTTGACAGTGGGCATGGGATGGAGCTTCTGAAGGTGTGCTACCGAGGTTCTTGCCTACCCGCGACAACGGCAGTCCAAAGAAAAATGGGTTCGCCCCAACCCTCGCCCATGCACAAGCAATGCCCTAATCTAGTATCAAGAGCTCAGCACATGAAAGCTGAAGCCCGACGGTAGGCTTATATAAAGTCACAAGGGACTGTGTCGTGTCTATTCGTATGGGGCACAATGCCTGACAGTTCTAACCTGCAGAAACAATCAGTCACTACCAATACACCTATCGTTTCCGCCACTCCTTCATCGACAGACATTTGTGCAAAAAAGGTATTTCCCAGCATCATCTGTTCCATGTTAAACGGTTCGATGTATGCGGCCGAATGGGTACAGCGCCATGGGAGGCCTGGTGGCATGCATCCAGCCGCTGATGCTTATAATTCCTCCCCAGGATTTGGTCAGTTACTATCTCATTGGCGGCTATCCGGGAGGCTGCGTACACTTGGCGAATATGACCAAAGGGCACTCAGCTGTGTATTCGTTGCTGCTAGAACATTGTTGCTTCCATCAACCAACGGATTCCTATCGAAGTATTAAATACGGTGCGGTGATAAGGAATTCGCTCTAGCCAATTGCGTGCCGAGTTCGATCACTTAAGACTGAACACAACGCAAGTACAGTGATATCTGAATCTGTGTTTCACACTCGATTATTTTTAGGTTTGCATTGAATTTGCTTCAAACGTGGTGTAACCAACTTGAATCTTGTGGGATCAATCATTGCGTATGAGCAGCTTGTCTCTTGCCTTTATGGGGGCTGAGGATGGCCTAATTTAGCGAAATACAGTTATCATGAGTCCGTAATTACTCTTAAATAGTCCTTCGGTTGGACTAAGAGAGACACTGATAGAATCAGAGGTTGGGTTTTTTGATTGTTGTCCAAGAGTCGAGTCATTTTACAAATCGAGGAGTAATGGCATCACCAATCGCAAACACTCTATAAAAACCTTAACTGATGACCACTTCCGATTACTCGATAATAAGCGTCTCCTCTCCACACATCCTTATTGAGAATCCGGACTTGTTCCGTCGACCAGTGGTCCTATATAAGAAAGAAGCTTGCCGAGTGATTGCTTGGCTAACATTCCTATCTTCCATCCACTTTACTATCTGAGCTGTTCACGCCTCGCCTGAAAGCCTTTCCTATTTATCATACCTTCCCTTCCGAACCCACTTCTTGTTTGCTGTGAAAAATGAACAAAAGGCCGTACTGTTCACTCGCCGACTCGGCCGAGCAGAGCCCCAAGCTTCATACTAGCATGGTACAAGTGGACGAAGCAATGAAAGGTAGGCCCGTCTGAGAAGTCAGTGCCCACTTGCTCCAGGACTAACCACTGGCGCTCTTTTGTAGAGATGGACAATAGATATAATACCCAGTTCTATAGCTGGATTCGAAATGAGGGTAATGTGGACTATATTGCGTACTACCTACAAAAGCTACTCTACGAGGTGCAGGAAACTCCTCAATCTATGGCATCCGTAATTCGCTGGCTAGTTGATGGGTGGTCAATCCCGCGCATAGCCGAGCTACTCATCAAGCTGTTCTACCATTGGGGGATTGGTCATCCCAGATTTGCCCTGGTAGTGTCCGACATTACCCAAGACTGGTCATCCTCAAATCGGATAGATTTGACTGTTGCCCTGGTGCTTGGAGAAAGAGCGAGCAAAGCAGCCAAATTCTTGAAGTACCTGACCAACAACTGGGAGCCCAGAGCAATTATGGATAGTGTTCGGCAGATATGCCTGCGCTTGAAGTGGAGTGAAAGGTATCTGAAGCACTTCCTCATCCAGTACATGACAATGTGTGAGGAGGAGCATGCCCATCAGCGCATGACTGTATCCAAGCTTCGAATTTGCTTTGAATCGAGACAGAACACGTTAAATCACTGGTGCACCATCGACACCACCGGCTCTTACGAAACCCAGAATTCGCTCATTGAATTCTCAATGGAAATCTTCGAGACCATTGTATGGGAGATGTACGAGCTACGCTACTTTCGCAAATGGAACTTATCGTGCGCTCAAGAAAAGACATGCAATCTCGAAGCAAGATCCTCTGAGAACGTTCCCATGGACGTCCATGCCAATAAGAAAAGGCTGAGGATCACCACAAGCACTGAGCAATTAATGGACCTGAGAAATCAAGCCATCTATGAGAAGCTCACGTCTCCTCAGGCAAGCGTTCCCGTCGAATACTTCAATGGTACTGGTATCATTTAAGACTGCAGACAGAGTGATCCGTAATCTTACAAACCCCTAGCCTTGTTGTCATCAACCATACCTCCCCACTGAAGATGCATGCACAATATGATCCACCGTCTTTTCAATCAGTTCCGACACCGAAGATGGAGTGCCCTCTCTTCTAGTTTAATCTATTCTTAATTCACTCCCTCCTTTTGAAGACTTGATCCACAAATCCATGCTAGTATCAGGAATTTGTTTGCAATTCTCGCTGTAAATAGGCTGCAATTTGTTCTGTACATTAAACGTCACTTCCACCTCACAAGTCACTACCGTTTGGTTACTATTAGGGCACATGATGGATGAAGTTGCCGGCATCAAGTTTGCTGGCAAGTTGTCCAAACCATGCGACATTTCTAATTCATGGCGAACCGATGCTTTTCCGGTCTGATTACCCAATTCTGACAAGATCGTGCCATGATGCCATTCCAATGTTGATCTAAGATAAGAGCAGATAGGAGATGGCTTACACGTGTTGATGAGATTTGGACTGCTCACCCGACTCTCCAATGACTCCTTTCCCGCCCCATTCAACCGCGCTGGCATATGTATGACAGCAATATACTTTGTGGACAGCCGTCCTTCAAAGGTCGATTTATTGGCTACTGCCAGCCGTTGTGATTAGTGGCTCAGACTTGATTTAGATGGTTGTGATGGTGCTGCCATACCAATTCAGGAATCAGAGCATGATGATGAGTGCTGCTGCTTTACACACCATCGCAATCAAATTTCGCAGTACAACTTAGCAGTACAATTTGGTGGCCAATTATTTCAGATCGGTACCAATGCGCTGTTCTGTAGTGGGTTAAGATGCTATATGGGACACATCTTTCCGGTTACGCTTACTTGAAGCTAATAGAGTATTTTCAAGGTGCCGATTACTCAATACAGTATAATATCTACCAGATGAATTCGTTAATTAAAAACCTGCTGCCTATATATAGACGAAATCCCCGAAGGCCACTCTATGGGGCACGGCAAGAAGTTGAGAATGGTGGTTTGGATGAATTCAAATACGTGCGGTGAGGGGTATTTCCATGATGCATAGGCTCACCTACCTTTTATTGGGGTCTCAAAATGTTTATTGCTGTTTAATTCCAGCGTATATCGATCAAAATGTCATCAGTCTACAACACTATCGACTACCTTGTGGGGTTATGCAACAGCAGTAGGTAATGTGTTTAATGTGCTCTATACTGAATGAGCTAGAGGGTGTCTCCTCGAATGCGTCCTTGCCAACACTATTCTTTAGAACATCGTTCATTGCGAGAATGCTACCTTCTTAAGCTTCCGTCAGGCGATGACTAGTAATCTTGGTGGCATATTACTCGTATATTAAGATTCTAGTATTTGGCAACATACAAAATCAGTTTAGACTCCAATACATCAATGTTTGTGTGTCATGGTAGAAATGAAGGTAGTTTTCATGATATCACTATAGCCCCAGATTTGGCACAATTAGTTAAATGTTTTCCTGAACACAATCATACGTATTATAATCTTTGATGCTTGTATTCACATGGTGTATGAAGAGAAACACACGTCTCTGAGAAGTAAATTTTACACTATTAAAGGATGCAAAGCATAGTGTCTTCTGCTTCAAATATCTAGTTCAGCACATTGTTGCCACCAGCAGAGACTTTGTGCCACTGCGCATATCAAACAAGGCTAATAGCCTTTGAATTGCTACAATTAGTAAGTTTAGCACCAAATTACACGTCATTCTAGCTATAGAACATTATTTGCGATGCTATTGATAATCCACTGCCCTGACATAAAAAAGTTGCTTCAAAGCTTACACTCTGGTCAGTATTCATATAAAGTTCCCACAAGTGTATAGTTGCGATATCTCAAATCTATAACACTAGATATGGAAAATTGAATTTGCAAATACCACAAATTTCTTCCTGTCTTCAGCCTCTTAGATAAAAATACCCAATAAAATTTCTGTATTCATTGAATCTTCAAGTGAAAGCCACATGATCTGCTGATTCTCCAAATTACTTCTAATATCTCCCAGCTCTCACAACAGGTTATGAGCCCCAAACTGTCACAGTCTGCAATATCTGCTATTGCTATTACTGGAACTTTTCACTCTGCAGGAAGGTGAAGATGAAGATATTACTAAAGTAATGAAGCCATTGAGATATTGCAATGGGATAAGAATACACTCTGAAAGGTGTAGGAAAAGAAGCCTTAGAGTACCATAAGAAATCACAAAGTTAGGGCTAGGGTTAGGGGGGAGAAGGAGTAAAGTCTCCAAGTGGTGAAATCTCTTTTTACATATGACAAATATTTAAATAAGCCCAATTAGTCTGAGGTTATAATATATCCAAGAGAAATGTCAATAAAACTCTTGAATAGTTTAACTGAACCAAAGTGACAACTAAGTGCAGAATCTTAGAATTGTCAGAGGGGGAGGAAAGTCACCAAGTGGTGAAATCTTTATTTACTTATGACAAGTATCTAAAGAAGCCAAGTTAATCTGAAGTAATTCCTAGAAAGCTAGGTCTGAGAGATATCTTCCTGGTAAGCCAGGTCTGAGAGTTGAGAAGCTGAGTGGTACTATATTTCCTAGTAAGCTAGGTCTGAGAGAGGTTTCCTAGAAAGCCAGGCCTGAGAAGTGAGAATCTGAGTATATCTGAGCTAAGTTATACTGGTTTGCGGTAGCTGAATTGTGGCCAGAATGGCCAGTAGACTGGGGGATTTAGGGGAGGGAAAGTCACCAAGTTGGTGAAATCTTTATTTGAGTCAAGAACTAATCTATGTACAAATAAAGAAGCCAATTAAGAGGTCTAGAACCTCTCTAATAAGTAATCTAATCTATACTTTGTTTCATCTCTAATGTTTGTTTCAATAAAGTAAAGCTCATCAGGGGTAAATATAAAATTCAAGGGTTTTGGGGGAAGTACAAATTGTAGATGTGTCTGATCAATATAATCCAAGACTGGAACCCAGCCTGGGATTAGGTGTAGTAGGAAAGGTGTGTGGACTTGTAAGTAGCTCTGCCACATAGATCTTAGATGGTCCTGAGCCAGTAGTCTTGGTTTCTCCGCTTTTTGAAGTTTTGAAGCAAGCCCTGTTACTACAGCAGTGCCAACCAGGGTGTGCCAGCAAGAGGATTTCAGGGAGGAGTTAGATTTAAGCCATTGTTTGATGGAGGGGTTATGTGATTTCTGAAGTTTGACTAGGAAGGAAGCACAGAGATAGAGCATTTGGATTTGGTATGGGTAGAACCTAAAGGCTCCATTAGTTGCATGGATATAGGGAGATACTGGAAGATAAGGTACCAAGGATCTGATACACTGATAGAGAAATTTATCCAGGCAGTGAAGTTCTCTGGAGGTTAGGGGTAAAATGTGGAGACCAAATTCAAGTACTGGCAGTACATACTGCTTCAGAAGTATAGGGATCTTTTGAATTGGAGTTTCTGGAGTGACTACTACCAGAAGCATTTTAAGAGCCTGTTGGGCAAGATGGATCCTATTATTCAGCTGGAGCTTTGAGTCAATCCCATGTTGACAAAATGGCAGACCCAGATATATTGCTGTTTGTTGTGGCAGAATGCTAGTGTTCCATATAGTTGTAGTGCCCCCAATTGGGACTGTCTTGGAAATTGAGAGTGAGAGGTTGTTGGCAGCCAAGTACTTCTCAATGATGGCAGTGTCTGTTATGGGATTATGAGTAGCAATCTTGATATCATCTGCATAGAGAGTTAGTAGTGGATAGGGAGAGTCTGGTGAGGGGCCTTTTGGAAATAAAGGAAAGTCATGTAGGAATATCACAAATAGTAAGGGACCTAGTACAGATCCTTGGACTACTCCATTTGGAACCTCATAAGTCTCTGATGTGCAACTTGGATGCAAAATCTTGGCTGAGTTCTCACAAAATAGAGATTGTACAAGAAGGATCATTGGCAGTGTGGTAACTGCTAATAGCTTTCTCCAAAGCAGAGCTCTGTCCACAGAGTCAAAGGCTTTAGTAATGTCAAACAGAATAGTTGGAAATGAGAATTGAAGTGAATGATCATAGCTTAGCACTACAGCCATATCCAAGGAGAGTTTGGGCAAGAAGCCAAACTGAGAAGGATGGAATGGATATAGTTGAGATTGCAAGGATCTTGCTATTATAAATTCAAAGATTTTCCAGCAGGTTGGTAGGAGTGAAACTGGCCGGTAAGAACCTGGGAGTGAGTGTTTCCCCTTCCCTTTGTATAAGGGGATTACATTTGCCCGTGACCAGGCCTTTGGGGTAGTCAATTGTTGGGTACAGATAGAGTAGAATGGGAGAAGTAAGTGACTCATTTTGGAATAGCACACCCAGAGTAGGTCATAGGTAATCAAGTCATGTCCAGGTGCAGTATTTGCAGGAAGCGTCTTTAAAATTTTCTCCAGAAGCTTGGCTGAAATCAGAATTTGAGATGTTGGACTGCTGGATAGATTACCAGTATGGTAGAAGGGAGGAGTGGGATGCACAGATGGATCAAAGAATATAGGGGCCAGTTTGGCTGGTGATGGTATACTCCTTGCTTGGGGTCTTAGGGTTAGGGGTCTAAATTCTTTTATTGAATCTGATCAAGTATAGTATTACTATTTCAACTTGATTCAAGTTGAAAAGTGCATACTGTATAAAGAAGATATATCTATAGTAATGTGAAGGTAAAATACTGCTCAAGTTGAGTTGAGTCCTGAAAAGAAATTTGCAACAAATCAGGCTATAAAATGAAGTAAAGCTGGGAGTTATTTGAAAGCAAAGCACTAAGGGAAAGTGTAAAGCTATACTACCACTTCCTGAAAGGCAGGGATCTCACAGGAAGGCAGAAGCTCAGGTCTAATTGCAGATATGATAGGGTTAGGGTTAGGGTTAGGGTTAGGGTTAGGGTTAGGGTTAGGGTTAGGGTTAGGGTTAGGGTTAGGGTTAGGGTTAGGGTTAGGGTTAGGGTTAGGGTTAGGGTTAGGGTTAGGGTTAGGGTTAGGGTTAGGGTTAGGGTTAGGGTTAGGGTTAGGGTTAGGGTTAGGGTTA
>MCFE01000731.1:0-41650 GCA_002104905.1 Basidiobolus meristosporus CBS 931.73
TCATGGCTCAATGTGACACTATCCAACAGAACAAGTCTATTCACCTTTTTGCATTTTAGTTTTCCATAAGTTGCAGTTCAGATGTGCTTTCTTGAGTGGATCTTCAAAATGGCTGCAAAAGCGGTTTTAGCCAACTTTCCACACACTATTGAAAGAAATGTTCACCTCAACCCAGTCAGCATCTTGCATGGTCAGGTAGAGAGGCAAAAGTCTAGCTCAATTGGTGTCAGGGTCTAGCTGGTGTGCAGCCAAGATGTGACTAAACTTGTGAAGAAACTCAGTGGAATTCTTGATCGCATTGACTCCTTGAGCATAAAGAGGCAAGTATATTGGTACAATCACCAGGGCAGGTCTAGAGGGAGAGGTATATCTGGATGGCACAGAAGCATGAGTTGTTGGTGGCTGATGCAGAGCAGGGCTTAGCAGATACTTAATGCTGTCAATTAAAATAGCAATATTTTATAGGGCTTCTCTGATTATTTGACTTTCATCCAGGTAACCAGATATAGCTTCAAGGAGTTCATCTCCACAATGATTGTTGGATCTTTTCTTGGCAAGCTTTGAGTACTCAAGCATCAAGGTGTTTCTTCCACACATGATGTTTTCAAGCTGCTCAGTAAGCTCTTGCTGATTCTTTTGAGCTTTTTCCTAAATGGAAAGATATGGATTGCTTGCTACTGAGGACATCTTGTAAGGAGGTTGAATGTAATGGAAATCACCAAAGAAATGTTGTATCAATGAGAAAAGTGTAATAAAACTCTTCAGTGGTTTAATTGAATCTAGGTAAACTACCAAGTGCAGAATCTTCAAATTGTCCAAAAGTGGCAGAAGTATTAGCAGGGAGGTTCTGGTCTCATATTGGTCTTGTACATAGCTGGGTTTGGCTATAAAGGCATGAGGTTTATTTTCTGTGAAGGCTAGGTCTGGCATACATAGAGTCCTAGATATGCTGCGCTTGGGTAGAAACTTGAATGTAATTGTAGAGTTCTTGATTTTGCTGAGACACTATCTTAATTTTGTTGAGAAATACACTAGACTCAAAGTTTCAGTAAGCTCTATTTATACTTTTCTGACCAAGTTGAATTATTAGGCACCAAGAGACTTGACCAATAATAATCAGTTTGGATGTTGATAGGCACATAAAATAAATGAGAATTGCATCATCAGTCAGCTGATATCTTGCAACTGTTAGGTGGTTGGATAGATCTCAGATGACTAATCACTTGGGAAGGCTTGGCAGAATAGTTGAGGACATAACAACCACATAAAAGTTGATCAGGTGTGACAGCTAAAAATGAATTCTGAGAAGTAACAAAACAAACCACAGAATGGGATTAGTTGTGTTTGAGTTAGGGAAAATTAGTTAGTGTACTAGATTTTCTAACAAGTAAAATGGTTAAGCTTTAAATGTTGATTTACAGCACTCATCTGCCTGAATGTCCTTACATACAAGCCATTCTTGATGCTTCTGGGTGTATGCTCTACAAGATTAGACTTCTTTATCTTAGAGCTAAATTACATCTCAGACTTCACCTTTGTGGCAACCCACTAATCAAAGCCTGGAAGAACACTTGCCACACAGCATCTGACTTCTGTTGGAGAATCATACCTGGAGACACAGATGTCAAGAAGTTTGCTTCTCATATTCTGCAGTCAGAAAAGCTCTAGTTGGCCTACACAAAGTACTTGGCAGCCCTCTGACAGCAATATTGCATGCAGCTTGCTCTCTTTATGATGAGTATAATTCTATTTCATGTCCCCTTATTGATGTTGTTGACAGATTGTTTTAGCCCCTCATGCTACCCCCTTTATGCAGAGTAGTGTTTTGAACACTAAAGAGCTATTATGTCACTTTATTTACTTACCTACTAGCTCCCCTCAGCTACACACTTTTGTATGTGAGTTACAACAGGAGTGCTGCCTTCTTTGCTTCAACTTGAATCAAGATTTTACATGTTGCTCACTGTTTCCCCCCTCTACTTGACTTTTCAACTTTTATTTTACACTTATCATCCAGTGAGCTTCACCACCTGGATAAGTTCCTCAATCAGTGGATCAGATACTGGATTCTTTAGCTCCTACCATCTACCTCTATCCATTCAACTAATGGAATCTTTGATTTCTATCCACTCCAAATCCAAATGGTTTACCTATGAGCTTTATTTCTTGTTAAGCTTCAGAAATTACATGCCCCCTTCATAAAACAATGGATCAAGTCAAGATCCTCTCTGGAGTCTTGCTGCTCCCTCACCTCATGATTACTACAGTGATAATAGTGTCTGCCTTGAAGCTTCAAAAAGCTGAGAAATCTAGGCTATTAGCACAAGACCATCTGAGATCAATGTGGCAGAGGAACTTACAAGTCCACACCCCATTTCTACTATGCCTGATGTTATGGTTGGTGCCAGTCTTAGATAGTATTGATCAGAAACACTAACAGTTTGTATTACCCCCAAGCACTTGATTTTCATATTTACAACTGAAGAACTTTATTTTATTGAGACCACCATTAAACAAGAATAAAAACATAACTATTTTACATATTATAGAGGTTCTGTACCTCTTGATTGGCTTCTTGATTTATATGAGAGCTTAGAGTTGGAAGCAGAAATTGTACCCTTTGGGACCATCAAGAATGAAAGTAAGACAGTTTAAAGGGACCTCAAAGAGTAAGGGAGCTATATGGGGACTTTATTCCAAAAAATCCCTGCTTTTTTACCCTCTAGGAGACTGCATTCACCAGAACACCTGCTCTTCTAACCTTTTCTAGCACTTAGTACAACACCTACACCCAAACCTTCATTATTGCTCTCCATTCAGGGAAAGCTAACATTATATGCCTAGGTTTCAGTCAAATAATCTTGTAGTAAGAAATTCAAGTTGGCTGATATGTTTGGCAATACGCAGCTCAAAGCCAGGGTATCAACTGTTACAAAACATTGTAATTGAGGCAAATAACATCTCCATCAAGTATTCATAAATGCTTATCCGTACATGCAATATTTTATTCAGAAATCAAACGCAAGGGCACTTAAGAGACCTTGCAGCTTTAGGGAATCTGCTATATCCAGCTTTATCAACAATGTAGGAGTTACCGCCGCGGAGTAAATAGTACACTTGTGAGATCCAGCCGAATATCCCGAAATGAATGGGCCGCCGGTCAAGTTGATACAGGCGTCACCACTGCTGACGTTGATACACTTGGCTTTACCTGCTGCCTTGCAAACATACATGCTACTGCCACTTTTCCAGGGAGGACACCATGCGCTGCACTGAGTGGCGACGGTGAGCATTGCGATACTGAAAAGAATAATGCCAAACTTCATTGTAAGTATTTCGTGAAGAACTTGCAAACACCTATCCTTTTGTTGGTGTTTATATAGCTCGCTTGTGTGGGTCTCATCGCGTGGAAGCTGTTGGAGGAGGATGTTTGTCAATAAATGATGTATTAATAGAAGCTTAGACAAACAAGATGATCTTGCTGAATATGGTACGATCTAGGTGCATAACTGTACTACTACCCAACTTTGTAATGACTTTTGTTGGACATGAATCCTGTCCCCACCCTTACTCCCTTGCGTAACCAATGCAGAGGATATAGCAAGGTGGACTGTTGGGTGCCAGTAACTCATGTGAAGGGTTTTCTGTCTTACTGAGATCATGAGATTCAGTAGTCATATGAGATCATCCACCTAATGAAAACACCGCAAGCTAGGTCGTACTCAAGGGTTGTGGGCAAATATCCTCGACTTGCTCGCGTACAAAATCGGTAATGACCATACTTTTACAGAGTCAGGAAGCATGATACCCTCAAAGCGCTGACTGTGAATCTTTGCTAGACTCTGGAGAGTATGAGTTAATAGACTTCCACCTCGAGGGTAAAGCCACGTTTAACATGAGTTCTGACTGGCTTCTTAGGGGCCTTGATTGCTGAGGCCTTGTACTGTGGTTATATAGCTTTTGAACACAGCAGTGAGTAGGGCTCGTCAAGTTGTGGTTGAGTAAACCCTGTCAAGTTGTAATTGAGTAGACCTCGTCAAGTTGTTGCTCGGTTTTTAGGATGAGAAAATTTGAAGATACCTCGCCAGTGAAGCGGAAATCCACACCAATATAAAAGTTATGATGCGCGAATGCGACCATCAGAAGCAGTCCTGTGGGCATTCTAGCTACTCTTCAACAAATACTGGAGTGCTGGAGGCGGTGTTGTGCTTGATCCAGTGATGGAATTGCTGGGGTTCTCCGAGGACAGCTTTTTCACATGCTTAGTGAGCCAATACATACAAATATAGTACTACCACAGTTCTAGGAGAACAACAGAGTTGCACGGCTTTAGGATAATACAGCATGACTAAAGTATAAATCAACGAAGAAGGAACTTGCAATAAACAAGCCCTTTTTGAATGTTGGACGGATCAGAATATAACAGTTTGTTACGATTTGCATTATAGCTGGTTGTTTCCGATCACTTGAGCACTTCAAATTGCACACCGCCGATCAATCACTCTCAATGATAACCCAATTTATTTTGTATATCTCAGGCACTACTTTTGAAAGCTTACCCTATATTATCGGAACACCTCCTTCTGAAACTTTATCCATATAAACCCTTTGAAAGATCGTTAATAAAGCATCAACTTGGGTAGTTTATCAACTCTCCGACTATCCATCTGAATAAGCCATCTGCTTCCTCTCTGTCTAGCCTCAAAACCATAACATGCTACACAAACGGTTTATATTCTACTTTCCCGTGGCTAGAGGCATATGACAAGTCAAAGTTCTTAATTAGCTAGAGCCAAGGAGGAGGTCAAAGTAATCGCTATTTATGCCATTTGTCAGCATGCGTTCTGAGCAACTCGCATTGACCATAAATGGATTGATAACTTGATTGCCAAATTGGGTGATTAAGTGGAAATTAACCAGAAACTTCCAAACATTTGTCATCCAACTGCAAAAACCCATTATAAAATGCGATACGATAAGTTCAGGTTGGTATTCAGTACAATACAACAATGCCAGCCAATCTTCCACGCAGAGCACTACTAGCCATCACCAGCTATAACGAGCCTTTCTACGCCAATGGTAGTAAGACTGGACTCTTTTATACGGAAGCGTTGCACCCGTTCGAAGCACTTGTCGAGGCCGGGTTCGAGGTTGACTTCGCCTCCGAGACTGGCACTTACGGAGTGGATGAGCACTCCTTGTCGAAAGACTTTCTCTCCGAGGATGATCAAAAGGTGCTGAACGACCCAGAGCATCCATTCAATGTCAAACTGAACTCACAGCTTCACAAGGCGTCGGACCTCAACCCTGCTGATTATGGTCTATTCTTTGCTTCTGCCGGGCACGCGACCTTGTGGGATTACCCTACGGCTCGTGGCCTGCAGCATATTGCCGAGGACATATACAAGCGTGGAGGTGTTGTTTCAGCTGTGTGTCATGGGCCAGCCATTCTCCCTGCAATCGTTGACAGCACCACAGGCAAATCCATCATCGCTGGCAAGAAGGTCACCGGGTTCACCACGGAGGGTGAGGTGATGCTCAGCCTGCTTGATATTATTAAATCAGCCAATGTGGCTACAATCGAAGAAGGAGCGGCCGCTGTTGGAGCCGAGTATGTGGCACCCCCCACTCCGTTTGCCGATTTTACACAAACTGACGGCCGAGTTGTCACTGGAGCTAACCCAGCAAGCGCACGATCCACCGCTGAGGATGCCATCAAGGTGTTCTCGAGCCTCTAAAGGGCAACATCTGTGTATAGAAGTAGATAGACATTCAATAAATTCCTTAATTAACTCTCAATACTGTATACATTGGTACTTCATGTTTAAAGATTTCTTGCATCTGGTGATGATAAATCTATTGGATGCTATAGAGTACCAGAAAAAATCCTCTGGCTTCTTGTTGCAGCGTTGTACTTTTGTATTTTCTACAATGCAGAGAGGACTAACAGAAATGACATGTGTATTCGGAGAGCTGAGAAACTGTGAAAGTCAAAGACTTTTCCCAGTCTTTCTAAAGGATTTTATAGAGATGACTCTAGCAAAGGAGCCACAAGACATCATCAATGCTATCATTATGATTGATTAGTTAGCAGTATTTGGAGTCAATGGGTATGACCAGTTGTGGTGTAAAGCACAACACACACTCACACTTGTAGCGTTCTTTTATCTTAAGGAGCCTGTTTGTCAGACTTTTTATACCAGTATGTAGTTTGCCAACTATAGTTCTCTGAATTTCACTACTTGGAAAGTGCCACTGTTGATCATTTTATCTTGCCTGACCTGTCTACTGGCCGAAGCATATTGAAATATATTTTTCTTGCTTACTATTTCTACAATAGATAAGACCATTAGGATTACTCTTGACCACATCCGCGCACTTGCTCCCACGCCAATTGTGCAAGAGAACAACACCGCAGAGATGAAGAATCCATATGATGGCTTTCCTGTTTGTAATCCCGCATGGTTCTCTAGGGAGGTGGCATCTGGACAAGTCCCTTCAGCCAAAAGGCCATTGAGGATAGCAACATAGCCAATGGTGCTTATCACATATCCAAAGTTTGGGCAGTGTGCAAACATTGAGAATAACGGAAGCCATCTATTGCTTTTATGGCATGATTTCACATGGCCCTGGCTCTCAATATAACACAATCATCCCTGCTGTCTCCGCTCTGATTGATACCGCCATTGCCAATACCTTCAAAATCACAGCTTCCAGCCCCGTTTCCGTTATGGCCACCATTGCTAACCCCTCCGCTCCCACTATCACTACCGCCACTACTGTTACCAGTATCAAAAGCACCACTACCACAACTACCATTCCTATTATCACCACTGCTACCGCTATTTCCATTGCCAGCGCCGCCACCTCATAGTTTCAGCCATCAAGGCCTTTTCCTCCGCATTATTTAAGCAGGCACTGTAACATCGCTACGTACAATTGACCAATGGATGACTGAAACTAATTTTATGCAATATATGATATCTGTTGCTTGACTAGCATGAAGTTAATGTCACAAATAAATAAATGGTAATTTGAATGGCGTAGAGAAAGCAATGGAAGTACGGCAACTTTCGGAGGGGTTCCGCCATCTAGTCACGCAGCTTTCCTTCCTCTTGCTTGTTGCGGCAATCACATCTTTGTCAACCTCAGGTATCTCACAACAACAACCTATGTGCTGAGCAGTTGGGAGCTTGTTATCAGGAGGCACTGGCTTCCAACAACAAGGACCAATCCTTGACTGGCAATGAAGGTGACTTAGATATGAGTGATTGAATTCTAATAAATAAAGTTGCAAAGAATTGACATTTTTAAAGGCTCCTTTTCCAGTGAGGCCAATGCATTATTGAACCTTAAGTAGTTTGACAAAGCATAGGTCATCAATTAGACCCTTTATCTACCCATCATGAATGTAAGAGATTTGCCTGGTGGTTATACTCTGACTTGCCAGCCTCATGTGCTTCAAAGTTGTTGAGAACCATTGTTGATTATTACATAGAACTATGCACCTCAAGATGGCTTCATGTTACTGTGTGCTATTAGCCAGCTTTTGCTTCCTTAATAAGTGAGTAAACAACTGAGTTCCATACCAATCACACACAAGTATGAAGGCAGCAAGTGCAGCTAAGATATAAACATTGTGAATGCACATTTAAATCTACCACTACATGCATATACAGAGAGCTTAGAATGCAGGATTTCCAGCAGTTCTCATCTAGCCTATGCTCCCATATATAGCACTTCTAGGCCACATCAAGGAGTTAGCTTGTAATTCCCAAGTTCATACTGGTGTATATGTTTTGCTTCAAATATTGTTTTTATTTACCAAAGTGTTATTGTGTAGCTATAGTGGCATAGTAGCTTTCCTCTGCACTGAATACTTGCATTGTAGATTGAAACTATTGGTTCATGACCAAGCAATACAGTTCTACTATTGTTGGTATATATTGGTGACTATATATAGTTTGATCAATATGGTATTATTTATGCTATACATAAATCACTTTTAGTCAGCATACACACATATTTTGAAGAGCATTACCAACATGCACTGGAGCTAAAGCATCTCACTCATTGCAATGTTGTATAAAATCAAGGAGTGCTCAACATCCTGAAGGAGCCCAACACTCAATACAATATGCCTAATTCACCAGTTTGCATGAGTATCCATACCTTGTGCACCATCAAGATTCTCAAGGATACATTGAATTCACCCTAATATATATGAGCTAGTCTTTATGAGTAATGATGAAAGGCTGCTATGTATTGGTAATATCCATGGTAAGTGTTGAAGGAATTTCTAAAATTGTAGACAAAGGTAGCTAAACTTTATGTGAGCAATTTTGACACATGCTATCAGTTTGTTGCAGGATTCTTGGAGATATTGGAGTTTACTGAGTGAGTAAGTAGATTATTTAGCATTCACTCAATGATATGTTGTAAGTAAAAGTAGTATTTGTACTTTTGGACACTTTTTGCAAGACAAGCATGTAAAATATGCTGAGGAATGTTCCAAGAGTATGTGTGCAAAGTTTGGGGCTGTATTGGCTACTTGGTGATATTTCATTTCCTAAGTGCCTGTACTTTTAGGTGGAGCTATTTCAAGTGAATGCCAACAAGAAGCTTGGTTGGAGCTCTCTTAGACCTGTAGGCTATAATCTAAGTGATCAAGTTAGGTGGATGTTTAGGTGTAATTACAAAATTTAACATGTAATGTATTTGATGTGTGCAATAGTTTTGTGTGCCTGAATATCTAGTTCATTATCTTGGGCATACATTAGAAGACACAATGTAATATGCATGGAGCTCTGGGCCCAGTATACTTTGTCAGGAGTGTAACCCCAGCTTCAGTGATCCAACCAAAAAGCACCTGTATAGTACACCCAGCCCTCCATTTGGTTTTTGATATTACCATATCCTATTCTCTTCTACTGCCTTTGGTTCAGTCCAATCTTGACTATATAAGCTCCCAAGCTTCTGGTCTAGCAAATATCTGGTTGAGGCAGAGAGATGATGGTGAAGAAAATGCTGTGTACCTGAATCATAAGCATTATCACTGTCAAAACTTAATTATTCATATATAGTTAGAACTGATTAACAGAGTCAAAAAATCTTTTAATAGGTTCATTGCCTCATCATGGTAATGGTAAATGCCAAATATTGACCTCTAGGTGCTCACTCAACTCAAGTGACCCCAGTGAAGCGGTACTAATGCAGTGCCCTTGCCTCCCCAAGACAGTCTTAAATGCAATCCTGAACAAGGAGTGAAGGAACACACTGCTGGCCTTTACATCAACAAATTGGCCAAGATTGACTTCATTACCCTGACTTTCAATGCCGCCAACCAAGGCAAGAATGAAGGTCTCAACCACAGAGTGAAGGACTTAAATCTAGCTATCTTGGATGAGGCTGATACCTCTGCATCAGGAGGATATGCTACATTTGCCGTATAAACTTATTTTATGGGGAGAAGCTATGCATGGCAGTCATTTATTCAATGACTTGGAGTGTGGCGCCTTCCTGCTTAGTGATGGAACATGGGTACCAATGGGCTCGCATATCAAACCTTCATTCAGGCAAGCTACACTGATAAATCAATTGTGGGAATCCAGGTTTTCGAGTGTATTGGCACAGTCAATGCCGAACACATATAACTAATCTAAAGTGCGTATATTACAACAAGAAAGTCCAAGATAGCCTCAACTAATCCATGTATATTGTCGACTCTTGACAAACAACCAATAAATTTATTCAAACCAGTACTATAAGCCAACCGGGTTAAATCAATCTATCTTGCATAATGCTATGAACGAAGCCTAATTGAATGGGATTGAGAAGGTTTAATAAATCGGGAAAGCTCCGCGTAGATGCGTAGAAGATTGTATATCAACGACTGAACCAGCTTTACGACCAATCAAAGGATTATTGCAATTATGGGTGCAAACAAGAACCATCCTCAAAAAAGCAAAGCAATATCCGCTAGTTGTTAGGAGTGACCATTCAAGAAACACTTAACGACAAAATGCTTTTCATAAATATCCTCTTAGCTGGATCGCTTTGAGCAGACAGCAAAAAGCTCAAACCTCGTCTGTGGGATTACTAAGCAAAAAGGCGGCAAGGATATGTAACAAAGGCTACTGCTGGAGAAGGGTAAGTTGCCATGGAGTTTTCTGTACAGAAACAGTAACTTACAAGGTATTCAGTGCCATGGAGGAGTAGCGATTATCTCGTTTGGCATTGGATATGTAGCAAAGTGCACCAGAGTGGTGTTACATCAACAATATCCAAAGGTTTAGTAAGTTTGCATTCTTACTGACGCTAAAGTCTTTTTGCAGTGGCTCCGAATATCATACTGCTAGCTTTATACTATAAAGCACTTGGTTGAAATTAAATGCTGATTACTATTTCGTGTATGCACTGTCTCACATTTTTTGAGAAGTAGCAAACGGCGAGGCACCCAGGTTAAATCAATCTAGCTCGCATAAAGCTAATTGTGTGGGATCGAGAGAGTCCGCATGACTTCACCAATCAGTCATGCAGCCTTCCTTCCTGTTGCTAGTTTCCGCCATCGCTTCACTGCAAGCAATCTCCGCTACCCCACTTGGTGGCTCCCAGGTAGCCTCAACCAATGAGCCATGCGTCGAACAACTGGGTGCTTGTTATCAGGACACTTAGGCCCCTAGTCAAGAACACCAGCCGTCAACTGAGGAGGTGGATGATTCGGAGATGAGTGGGCCAATGCAAACGAGCCAGACTTCGGGTTGCAAGGGTTTGACATTTCAAATTTACAACCATGCCTTACTGGACAACATCAATGGCCATTCTGCCAGTAAAGCCAATGCCTTGTCCAACTCAAATCAGTTCGATCAGGCGCAAGTCATTGATCAAACCCTCTACAAATTATCATCACTCAGCCAGCAGTAGAGGTGGGTACAAGAAGTATTTTAGCTCTGCTCGTCGCCACTTCAAAGATACTCCAGAAAATCATCGTGAGTTCCACAAAATAATGGAAGAAAATTGAAAAAATAACGAGTGAAGGGAATGCAAAATACCGATGGTACTCAAAAAGTATAATAATTGTGTGAGTAATGACCTGATTAATCCATGAAATATATAATAGCAATTTTCCCAGCTAACCCATATTGTATGCTATACAACAGCCTACAAATACGTTATTCGCTCCACATGCGCTTTATTACTGTAGGCCTTGCCGCGAATCAAGTTGCCGTTGCTGCCCTAATCGGCTGTTCTTCTACATGCACTCGCGAGTATAGAAGGGTTCATTATCGCAGTTTACCATGTGTACAGTATGCGACCGATTACCACCAAAACGTTCGAGTTTTGCCTGTTTTTAAGACACCCAATGTCCGATCCCCGTTATTGCGTCAGGTTTTCACCACCGTGACCAGAAAGCAAGATAGCCTGAACACTGCTAATGCCAACAGCAATAAGGGCTTCAGTGTCAAGTATCAAGCAGGGCCCAGTCTTGAACTGGAGGGTCGGGGCAACGCATTAGAATATGCCAAGCAAAATGACTGTAGTTCTTTCTCTCCCTACGTTCTGATGCAGCCCAACCAAGATGTACAGTACACAACCCTAGTAACAGAGATACAATGCGTAAAAGAACAAAATATTCCATACACTCATTGTGCTGACAATTGCACCTAATAGATAAATCAACCTTAACTGAGAATATTGAGTAGGCAAGACAAATAAGCCCTCTTTGCACGACTACCCTACTCTCACAGTATCATAGACTTTCAATCCACGGTAGACACAGTTTACCAGTCCAAAAAGAATCGACATTTGATAACAGCTCACAACGACACTCACCGTAGGAACAGGGACACTTTACATTTGGTTGGTGCAAGGGTGAATAGTGCATGCAACATAGCCGGGTAGAGAAGCTCAATCACCGTTGTGTATCAACTACCGCATTTGGAGAACTGGTGGGCTCTTACTTTGAGATGTCAGTGAGCCCTTTTCAGCGCCAGTTTCAATGTTTGTGTACTCATTCCATCGAACTGTAAATAGTTGTATCGATATTGGGAGTTAAATTGCCGTTTAAGTCAACATACCATTGTATAATTCGTGAGACGCAAAACGACTCATACTACGATTTCTCAAGCAAGGGCTTGAAGCGTGCACACAGGAATGGCACTATTCTTACGTAGTTGGTTATTTCATAGTCAATTACTCTAGTCCGGAGTAGTATATATAATACTGTTATTTTCGTCGATTTCAATATTATGGGATTTATCCACCAAATGAGTGAAAATTTTTATCGATTTTTTCCCTATAAATAGGGGGCATCTGTCGTTTGGTATCGTTACGACTGTACTTTACAGGATTATGTATATAGTACATTCCCAGTCTTTGTTTCCCAACAAAGACACTAATACCAAGCTGGTAGATGAGATGTAGTGCGCTGTCCGTAAAGGGAAGTGTGAACTGTGGCCGATCGGTCTTTCGGGACCTTAGGACCTGTTCAGTTGATGAACTTGCCGGTTGATTATTCCAACAGCCTGGCGAGGACGGTCTGCACATTCTGACAGCTTGTTGTTAACCAAATATCATTCAAAAATCAAATCAAAATACCAATATCTTTCGCTACATATTCATTTTGAAAATCAGCAAGCAAAGAAAAGAAAAATACTTAAAATTTTGTTTGCAAAATGACATACTTGTTTGATTACGATTACAGTTTTCTGATCTTTAAAATCAAAATTCATAACTGGATGTTTAAGCGGGCACACAACTTTGCATAAAAATCGGAAAAGAGTAATTCGGTAGTCGAACTTTATTGTAGCGGCTACTGGTGACCATCCACTCAGACTTGCCAACCTCTGACTGCTCCAGTGCGCTTGGTTTTCGTTGCTCTGTTGCCAGCCTCACGCGTTCCCCAAGTCTTTAATAACCTTGCCATCTCGCAATTACTTGAAGATGCCAATGTCAACACTAGGCTCCAGAGGACAACGCCCTCGACATGGATCGAAATCATCAGCAGGGACCCACTACTCAAGCCTTCACCCAACCAGTTCTCCAGAAGCTTGAGCTACAGATAGACGCCACTCTACCCAACTGCTCACTTAATCGAAAATTCAAATTTAGCGAAAGATAGAATGAAGGGGCTAAGAGTTATGGGATTGAGATTATTTATTACAATGCTTTAATATTCATTACCATCGCTTTAGGTTACCTTTACTGTTCCTTAGTAGACCCATACCACACTCACATACCTCAGGAATGACTGTATGGTGACACTCCTGCGTAATGATTTCGGGCAATAGCTATCTGTGCTGGGGCATAGGGCCAGTGGGGGGGTACAGAGAGGCATTGTAATCATCAATCTATTTATCTCGCTTCTAGCTCGATCCCCTAGTACCACAGACACTGTTTCAAAGGTGAAGTCCTTACTCCGGTAAGTCAGGTCCAAAAGCGTACGTGTTCTCTTAAAATATGCCTTGCATTGTTGTATACTACACTCACATCTCAGTAACCATGGTCTATGGGTAGACAAATGCGCCAAAGAAAACGCTCAATCCGGAAGAAGAGTGTTTGACACGGTTATTCTGGAGATTGCCGACTTGATTCCTCATAGCTCATCTTACAATGGGAAGTGCGGAGTTTGGCCGGCATACCAACGCATGCACCGAAGTATTGAGGATGCATGGCTGTTATCGTACTTCTATTTCTCATCCAAAAAGGCTTCATTGAAATGAATGAACAAACCTGCGGTGTTACATACTCAGTTTTCTTGCCACCAACGCAGTGAATGTAGCCTCGATTCGGGTCTATCATCTCAGCCCACCACTATGCCAAGACTTAGCCCGCTCTAGAGACATGAACAACTTGAATGGATTGATGGCCTAACCGAATATTTTGTTATGGCTTGACAAGGACAATGAATAGCACTTATTGATTCATTAAATTGCACTTCGCTCATTTCACCAGTACTCTTGGTTCAACTCTAAGTAGGGCAATAGTGGCAATACCAAGTCTAACAACGCACTTGTATGCACAAGCACATGTCGGGATATGAGGGAAAGAGGATCAGGCAGTTAGTGCCCAGATGGTAAATATCTTAATCTTCAGTGTGTATTTCCACGGGTAAAGTCTTATTAATGTAAGCTGTGGATAAACTTCACCACTAGTCACTACTTTAATGAATGAAAAGTAGTAAGCTTCTTATCCACAAAGCCATTGCATACCACTTAGTCATATCTATATTTACTTGTGCAAAATCAAAGAGTCATCCAACAAACACTTGCGTGTTATTGCAAATAGCGGCATCTAGATTTAAAATCAAGATTCATCGGTATTTTTGGGGTTCTCTAGCTAGTGTTTATCGCAGACCATGTGCAACAATGTTATATATCATTTATACTTTATAAGCGACAGTGCTACCTAGGGCGTTGCATATGTTGATTGAATATCATTACCGCTTTAAGTCTCAAACGGTATTCACTCTCATTCCATTGTTACAGACTGCTTAGCCACAACAGCCATAGAATGTACATGCTACAGTAAACGTAATTATCAACATTGTCTATGCATCTCGAGGTCCTGATTTACTTTCCCGTTAGAGACCAAAGATGCCTTATTGGTGTAGAACTACCCCTACACAATAGCATATCTGATGAGCAACCCGGTTTATGGATTTTGATTTTGTGTATTAATACCACATTAACTCTGTACCACTATGCCATAATGCTGCAGCTTTGTGTAACTGGTTTACATTACCCAGGTAACCTTCTGAGCTGGTTTACATTACCCGGGTAACTTTATTCTCTTGCACAACCATTTGTAGAGCTAGCCACAGCGACTATCGACGAAAGTATGTGCAACAATGTGGAAATGATGCCTATATATTGAGCCAACCCTGCTGCTAGACATCATTCACACACTAAGCTCTCAATCAAAACAATGATGAAGAAATTTGCTGTCTCCTTGATGGTCGCCTTCCTTGTGGCCAGCTCCAGTTCCGGCTCCGTAGATGCTCTCTCGTGCCAAGCCCAAGGGAACTCAAGAGGCTCCTTGTGCGTTTCCGGTAGCTGCCCCACCGGTTGGAGATCCGTGTTCTGGGATACTGGATGCAAGTCTGGCCAAAGATGCTGTATCTGATAGTTAATAAATCCAATATGTTCAATGTTGAATTTACACACAATAACGCAGATGCTAGAAACAGGACAGAGTATTCGGAGATTGACGCTTGAGAAGCAAGCAGCAACTATATAGCCAAAGTGTAGCAAAATATGTTTGCCTCCTCTTTATGTGAGAGAGTGTTTTGCACAGAGGAAGGATAAGTAACAGTGTACATGATGTTCTATATTGCTCATGCGTCAAGAGGACTTGCTTACTTTACATATTACAACTTTCCTTACCTGCCATTATGGAGGCCAGTTGTGTTGACACTCTCTACTTGCGCCCTTCAGGCATAAGTCAAATTTTGATATTCCGGAACACCAAAGATGTTGTATCTACGTAATAAATTATCTAATGAACTATCGCCTAAGTCGTCGTAAAGAACACAACATATTTCAACCTTGCTGCTAGACATCATTCACACACTAAGCTCTCCATTAAAACAATGATGATGAAGTTTGCAGTCTCCCTGATGGTTGCCTTCCTTGTGGCCAGCTCCAGTTCCGGCTCCGTAGATGCTCTCTCGTGCCAAGCCCAAGGGAACTCAAGAGGCTCCTTGTGCGTTTCCGGTAGCTGCCCCACCGGTTGGAGATCCGTGTTCTGGGATACTGGATGCAAGTCTGGCCAGAGATGCTGTATCTGATGATTAATAAATCTATTACGTTCAATGTTGAATGCTAGAAATAATGCAAGTATACAAAGTAGCTGGATAAAGAAGTAAACAGTGTATGTTGGGGTATTCTAACCATACATGCTACACATCATTTACAACAGTATAAATAAAAGTGCTACTCTGCCAAAAACCTCTGGTGGATGCTGGACAATAAGTATAAATCCACTAGTAGATGTATGTGACTATTTATTCCCATAAGATCAGGGCCTGGGATCCCATTATAATCACTAATTAGTCTTAGTGCTTCTGTTTGATGCTTTCTATTCTGTTTATAGAATCATCCACCTAGACTAGTGCTTCCAACAGTAATACTTGTGTGTGAATTTCATGATAGCATATTACCAAATCTTGTGAAAGGTTATTCACCCTATTCACCCTACTCACCCTACTCACCCTATTCACCCTATTCACCCTATTAGGATCACTTAGACTACAGGCAAGCTCCCAAATACATAAACTGCCATTAGACAGTATTTGCGTGATATCAGGGTAAAACAAATCTAGCAAAATACCTATATGGCTGCAGGAGTACTCAAAATAAGAGTTCTAGATAATCTATTTTTCCTGCTTAGAAACACGTTGATTTCTTCAGCACCTACATAGATCAGCGCAATAGCTGTTGCAGATTCAAAGTGGCGTCCGGCTGATAGATGCTTAACGGTCTCAAGGTTATTTAGGATATACGCTGAGTTCTAGATTGTTTGGCAACATAAATTAAACAAAGCCTTTTCTAAAGGAAGCCAACGCTACTAAGGCAAAAGCAAAGACCTCAGGGGTGCCATATCATATTGACCGCAACAGAAAAGGATTGTCTTCAGAAGTGCGGAGCGTGTGACACGATACTGATTGCTGGAACGGATGCCTATACATGGCAGTTGTACACGTATATCTGATCAAAGTAGCAGTTCACACATATGTTAGATGCTCACAGTGCAATGAGCATAATACAGTTGGGTCAAAGGAATGCGGATTTGAACTCATTTATTTCACAATGCTTCAGCTAAATATCCATAACAGCAACATCTCCAAGAGTCCACCGGCTACATAGGCACCAACCAAACCCTACGAAATTACCCATGTCTGGCTATCCACGCAGGCGGTCCCCTTTCTTCCTTCGAGGATCTGCTTGAAGGACAGCTCGCCAGTTCCGGGTCCTCTCCAAGTCCAGCGAATCCCTTTGACTGTGACTGAGGCGTAGTTCCCGTTGTTAGCTCTCTTGGCTCTGGCAATTTCTTCTCTGACATCGGCAGAATACAAACGGGCTTCTTGATCGGATACCATGGCTGAGAAAGTGGAGTGCAATAAGTCTTGAGACTGACAAGCCCACACCTGCTGCTTTATATCACCTTATCCAGGTGGTGGCTTAGTGTTGGCTGCTTCATATGCCCTTTTCTACTAAGTATAGCGGCTTCCCACCTAAAGTGCTGAGTCTTAGGCCAAGCTTGGAGAAATGATCCAGAAATCATGAATGATTACAGTTGAGGCCAAATCTGCAACATTACCTGAGGAAACCAGTACTAGCTAAACACATCCATGAATATTTCCTTCTTGCCGGCACCGTCTCTATGCACCATGCCGGTCATTGGTGACAAGGATTTACACCAATCAGCAATGAATCTGTTCTTGAAATAACAGGTTATATAATCAACCTGCCCAAAAGAATGACCGTGGTAGTCGGTGGCTGAGCTCTTAATCCGACGCTGTACTCCATCTGTGGCAGGGTAAAGTTTGCAATAGATAAGTGCATGTGTCTTGCAAGAAAGCATCGCCATCCAAGCTATCGATGGTAGCAGCATAGCTAAAGCGTAACACAAATAAAGTGAACAGGCACAATTGGCTTGTTTCTTGACAAATAACTAATTGAAAACGCGTGTACTACAACAAGAAATTCCAAGGCAGCCTCAACTATCCCAAGCACTATCCACTCAATATCCCCAACTCTTGGCAAAAAACTAACCAATTTATTCTCGCCTGTACTGTGCTGTACACCCCATGACAGTCGTATCGTTCACCAATCAGCAACAACCCTAGGTTCTTGTAATAACTGGTTAATTTAATAAGCCTGCCCCAAAGCTTGACTGTGGTTGCTGCTCTCCAGTTGCGGCAGGGTCAGATCAGCAATATATTTAATCATGTGTAAGAAAACAGCACTACCAAAGGACAATACCTTCCAGGCAATGACAGGACTATTGTAAGAGACACTTGCCTTAAAGATGGAATAAAGATACCAAAAGTGGATGTTAAGCTCATAGGACTACACTGATACAAAAGAGTACCAAACCCCATTGAAATTGACCGCAATGACCTTGGACTTTCTCGACGGTAACCCTCAAGCTCATTAGTAAAAAATTACCGAAGTCCTTACTAACACGGATAGTTATTGCAAAAACTGAGAGAATTTGGAACGATATTAAGGATATCATTGACCAGATCGCCCTCATTCCTCACACTTTGAAGTGCAACCTATACTGTGTAGCCTTGGTACGAAGAGGTAAAGTAGCAAAGGTTAAATCAATCTAGCTCGCATAAAGCAAGTGCTATGAACGAAGCCTAATTGAGTGGGATCGAGGTGATATAAATCGGCAAAATTCGCATGAGACTCCACCAGCCAGTCATGCAGCTTTCCTTCCTCTTGCTAGTTTCCGCCATCGCTTCGTTGCAAGCAATCTCCGCTACCCCACTCGGTGACTCCCAGGTAGCCTTCACCAATGAGCCATGCGTCGAACAACAGGGTGCTTGTTATCAGGACACTTCGGCCCCCAGTCAAGAATACCAGCCGTCAAGTGAGGAGGGTGATGATTCGGAGATGAGTGAGCCAATGCAGACAAGCGAGACTTCGGGTGAGCAGCCAGGATCCTCTGGGTTGCAAGGGTTCGATATTTCCAATCTTCAACCATCCCAAGCCTTGCTGGACAAAATCAATGGCCATTCCTCCAGTAAAGCCAATGCCTTGTCCAACTCAAACCAGTTCGACCAAGCGCAAGTCATCGACCAAACCCTGTACCAGCCCAAGCAGCAACAGCCACAAATTATCATCACTCAGCCAGCAGCGCGTGCGCTTAGAGGTGGGTACAAGAAGTATAAGAGATCTGCTCGTCGCCACTTCAAAGTGAGATATTTCAGTGGAAACAGACATTAAGTCCAGTAAAAGCAAATTTACGAAATAAAATGAGCAATATATTACTAGGCATACTGATGATGTACAAGTATTCAAGAATTTACTGATATGCACACGCAGAAATAGCGTTCCTTATCGTTGTAAATAGTGGCATAATTTGTATTGAAGAGAATTATGGGCAGTGGTGATAGAACCATATAATATATACAGAGGCTGTCATTCCAGCGCATGTGTTTTATATGTTACAGGTTTCCTCAATAAAGTCCATAACAGAATGTATCTAATAATACTCACTTTATGCCCTCAGTTTAACCTTATTATATAGCCTCCCATGCTATATAGCGTCGTATGCAACTAACTTATTTCTCAGCTATTCTTCAGTATGCGCTCTACTACCGTAGCAGTGATTCTAAGCCTTGCCGCTCTTCAAGTTGCCGTTGCTGCCCCAATCGGCTGTTCTTCTCCATGTACTCGCGAGTATAGAGGGGTTCATTATCGCAGCTTACCATGTGCACAGTATGCGAGCGATTGCTACCAAAACGTTCGAGTTTTGCCTGTCGTTAAGACGACGAATGTCCAATCCCCGTTATTGCGCCAGGTTTTCACCACCGTGACCAGAAAGCACGATAACCTGAACATTGCTAACGCCAACAGCAACAAAGGCTTCAATGTCAAGTATCAAGCAGGGCCCAGTCTCGAACTGGAGGGTGGGGCCAACGCATTAGAATACGCCAAGCAAAAGGGAGCGGAACACTCGGAAGATAGTTCTTTCTCTCCCTACGTTCTGATGCAGCCCACTCAAGATGTACAATACACGGCCCCTGTCGCAGAAATGCAATGCGTAGAAGATTGCCCAGAGCAAAATGTTCAATACAATTAGTGCGGCGACAATGCTTCAAATGTAGGTAGCCATCACCACACTATTACTGAAAATCTCCAATCAATAAAATTGAAATGACATTCTTATATTTGTTGTTACTTGTGGTTATCATTAACTGGGTCTCCAGTGCTTTTTACTTGCACACACCTGTATCATTATCAGAACTGCGGGCATTAATATTAGATATTCACTTACGTACTAACATACTCACCCTCAGTCTTTAGTGATGCTGCCCTCCACCGAAAAGGTTGATATTAGAGAGAGTGTCTGGCAGGGTTACCGGATTGACTTTGGTAACACAAAGATTCGAGATTGACAGACTGCCCAGTGACTGTTAGCATTGTGATATTTCCTCTTATCATTTTTGTGCAAGCTAAGAGTAAAATAGATGATGAGGGTGGGGTTCGAACCCACGCCTCCGAAGAGACTGCGACCTGAACGCAGCGCCTTAGACCACTCGGCCACCTCACCAGCTTGTACTAGGACCTTACGAAAGAGTTTGAAAGGAAATATTCTTGAAGTACTACTATCACTCGAAGCAAGCATCATAAAGTATCTTTACCTATTGTTTTGTCGTTACCCATCAGTGTCTTTTCATAATGAAGATATGGCAATTGAATTTACGATCAATAAAAACAAAATCCCGGGTTTGGCAGACTAAATTAAACTGAAAATCAGTCGAGGAACATAGATCTTTTCCTATGTAAATCATTTGTAAACGGAGCAATTGTCTAGATGATACTGAGTAAGAATATACAAAGGTAGCATATAAGTATCATTCGGTCACTCTTACTAAGTGGGATCGAGAAGGTGATATAAATCGGGAGTACAAGAAGTTACGCCACTTCAAAGTATGCTCCAGAAAATCATGGTGAGTCCCACAAAACAATGGAAGAAATGAGTAAAAATAAGAACTATGGACATGTGTGAGGGGAATGCAGAATGCTGACAATCGTTAGAAGTGTGCCTGCAGGAACGCAACAGTAGCAGAGACAGAACTAAACGTTCAATACAATTAGTGTGCCGACAATTGCGCCCAACAGATAAATAAAGTTGAACTGAGAATAATCATTCTTTGCACAGTCTCACAGACTATTGCTCCATCCTCATTAAAATCAATTTCCATAACTGAATGTTCAAGTGGGCACACAACTTTGCATAAAAACTGGGAAATAGTAAGTTGGTAGTCAAACTTTATTGTAGTGGCTACTGTTGACCATCCACTCATACTGCTAATACCCACTCTCCTTGTGTCACTTGTATTCTCCAACTATAACAGAGAGGTTGTGCTTTTTAGGAACCAGATGAGAAATATGGTAATCAATATGCATCAACATTTAAAACTTAGCCAACTTTGCTGCATTAGGAATTCTAGTACCCTGACTGATTTTCTCAAACCCAGACATAACTAATCCCAGTTATAGTTTACTTTATCCCACCTCACAATCTATTTTTAGCTGTCACACTTGATCAATTTGCATGTGGCATTACATTATCAACTTATCTGCCAAGCCTTCCCAGGTGGTTAGTCCTCTTAGATTCATTCAACCACTTGGCAGTTACTAAGATATCAACTGATTGATGATGCAAACACTTTCCTGTGGAAGTGCTCAATGAAGGACAGCCAGATGCCTGCTGAATGCTGTGTAAAATACAAGTCTCCTTAACATTACAGCTTTCAGTATTTGAAGTAACAGCTACTTGGAGAATATGTAGATGTATCATACCAAAGGACATGTGTCAAATTAGGTCTCATACCATCATGGGTAGCAACTAGATTTCTGTACCCTGTATTGAAAGCATATGAAGAATCAATGCAATATACTGGCTGAATCCAGCAAATTGCCAGTAGAATGCCAGCTGAATATCATCAAGTAAAAGTAAAAAGTCCAAGTATGAAACATTTCATAGTGAGGTTCATTAGGAAAGCTGTCATTTATCTTGACAGTTATAACATACTTTATTTCAATAACTTGGTCAATTCAACTCAAATAGTGCTGCATGCCACTTGACAAAGTAAGCCTGTATATTCTTATTGCAGCCAGCCGTTCTTGTTGTTTTAGTCATATGGTACCCTCAGAGACCTGCAACAACTACTTGCATATAGCTACAGATTTTGGCATTGCATTTGGCAACTAAACTTGTGCTTGCAATTGCAACTACTTGATGAGCCAGTATTGCCTAAAATTCCTTCAATCCTATAAACTTGAAGTTGTATCTTGAACTTGGCAGGAAAGCATTAATGAGTTCTGAGAACATTGAATATTACTTTGCTAATAGTGTGGAACATAGTAAAGTGATGTATGCAATTACATATGATTGTGTTAGGTGCTGGACATAAGTTGGGTTGGCAATACAGAAAACACAAGTTGACACATTTGGTCTGATTGGACTAGCACTGTTGTGCATGCAAGATATACACTACTAAAATGCACATAGCACCCTATGAAAACTTCAAATTCTGATATTCTACTCTTACTACATGGTGTTTGGGTGGTATTCTACTGGCATTTAGCTGGGATCCAGTCAGTGAACTTCATTAAATTTTTCAAGTGCATTTAACTCTGGAAACAACAGTCTAATTGCCACCAAGGTTGGTATGAGTGTCAATGTGGCCCAAGTCCCTCTGTTTGATATATCCACAGGCTGCCAAAGTTGCTGTAACATCAAATTCTGAGAGAGAACTTCACAAAGTCCTGCTCTCCTATGGTATCTGACTGGCATCCTGTGGTGGATCCACTGTCCTCTAAATTTTGTCCCCAATCAATATCAGGGTATCACAAAAGATCCTGTAATGAGCTCCTACAAGTGTACCTCAAGTGTCTCAGCAGATCTATTTAGTTATCTAAAATCAGCATAAGTGCCACAATAACATTGGATATATAGTACTGATTGAGCTGGCACACAATTGCCACTGAATATACAATATTTGGGTATGTTCTAATCAGATATACATTGGGCTGCTAGCCATATATTGGTAAGTGAATACTGGGCTTTCAGATGGCGCCAAGCCCTGTTGATTTGGTAGAATGTTGACCAAGATAAGATGTATCTCCACTGTAATAGCTGCTGATTCACAGTTTTTCTTTTGGTACTTCTTAAGTATTTCTTGAATGTACTTGAACTGGCTGAGAATAGTAGTCTGGGTTCCTCTGACTTTGGAGTATGTTTTCCTTACAAATTAACTGAGCTCTCCTAGATTGGACATTCTGAACTCCTTAAATTGGATGAATTTATTCACCTCTGATTTTTCTTGCTTATTGGTGGCTATAATAAGATTAGACATATATAGAGCTAGTAAAACTGGAATCTCACTATCTATTGTACAGTAGATACTATGGTCAGAATCACTACTCTGAATACTAAAAGATTATAAATAGGGATCTATCTTGCAATTTGAAGCTCTTGGTGATTATAAGATACCATATTGAGATTTTTTAAGTTTGCAGATCTGATAAGGGTTATCTTGGTCAAAGAACTCATCAGGCTGGTTCATGTTTACTTCCTTATGATGTTTATCACTCAAAAATGCTGCTTATACATCTATTTGACACATTTACAACTTTGACTTGGCTTCAGTAGGCAATATCAATCTGATGGAATTCAATTTGACTACTAGTCAAAGATATTGGTGTGGCCCAGTCCAATTGATTGAGAGTACCCTTTTGTCACAGGCCTTGCTTTGTATCCTTCAGTTGTACCATCAGCCTTAATTTGTCTTGAAGACCCATCTGCATACAGCTGATTTTTAGTTGACTGATAATTTAACACAGCCCAAAATTTAATTATCTGTTGGGACCAGATATTTCTCAGTCATTGCAGATCTTCAAAACCTTCTCTGAGGGCTATTGCAGGCCTCCTTTACAGTCTGGGGCCCATCACTATATACTGAAGAGGCATAGGCCAAGTCTGGACCCTTATTGATTTAGTAATTTGGGCTATATGAAATCCAGCTGAATATCCTGCCTTGTGAAACTCTAAAGATCACCTCTGGGATATTTCTGAGCACTGGTTTGGACTGAAATCTAGTTGAAGAGTCCTCTGGAGTGAAAAGATTCCCATTGCTTTGCTCCAATTCAATTGGAACTACTGGTGGATATGAGATTGAATTTCTGTTATCATCAAATAACATCTTGTGTGAAGATATTGAGTTTTACTAGACAACACATCCCTGGATCTGCTCAGCCTTTTTGCTTTGGCACTGTGGTGAATGTACACCTTACTACCATCTAAATAACCCAAAGGATGCATTTTAAACTTTTTAATGCATATTTTGGCCAATTTCCAGACAGTCTCTAAGCATATGATGAGCAGTCAACTGTTCCAAAGAGCTTTGCACTTGGTATGTAGCCATACCATGCCTTAGATGGAGTAGAATCACAACGTATGACACTATAATCCCAATTGTTAAGACATACAGCTGTGGCAAGTGATTTCTCTCAGAAATCTGAGGATAATAGCTGATCTCAGATCTTGCTGTATAGGTTATTTATCTGTGGGAATGCTCTGACACTGCAATATACTGTGTGGAGTATGGTACAGTAGTCTCTTGCTTCATCCCATGAGCTTTGCATAAGTGGATGAGCAGTTCTGAGATATATTTTCTGCCAATGCCTGAGTGTACTTTCCTAATTTATTTCTCCAGTTTCTCTCTCCACCATGCCTTTGAGCTCCCAAAGCTTAGACAGAGCTTCTTCCTTTACTTCCATGCAAGAGACCTGCATGTATCTTGCATAATCATAATAAATGTGATTAAACATTCCATTCTGCCAAATATTATATTTTGCATAGGTCTATGCATATCAGAGCATTTTAGATCTAATGTTTTCTTAGTTTTGACTGACCCATGGCTCTCCAATGGCTATCTGGCCTGTTTCCCCTATATGACAGCCTCACAATGCTCCTAACTGGCTGGGGGTAATCTGATCTTTAATTGTTTTGCACAAATATTCATAGCAATGTGTCCAAATGTCCTGTACCAAGGCTTTGGTGTTACTTCATTTAAGTAACTTACATCAACTTGCAGATACAATAAAGATGAGCCAGCATGTATGGATTCCAGCTTCTAATACCTAGAGCAATGTGGGCAACTCTTGTTTGTGTGCATATTTAGTTCAGATATGTATAGTCTACTGGTGGCTGATAATGCCTTCCAGGCATTCATTGTAATTTGCTGTTGCACAATGGACTAGCAATTTGTCTTTATTGTTGGGCAAATGCAGTTAACAGCACTTTGTTCTTTCTCCTGGTACTTTAAGGCCTATGCTCCTACAGTTCTAGGAGGGCATTCTTTTCCCATAACAATGTCCCAAAGGCCTCTTTCCTGTAGCAGCATATTCATCTTCACCATCCAGACTTGATGTTAGATCCAGAATGGCATTCCTTTCACCAGAATCACCATTGCAGCTCTGCTGTCACCTCCAGTACCAACTTCTCTACATATAGATTATGCAATTACTGAAATGATTTCCACTTTGTCAACCACTCATGCCTGCCTTGCTGTTAAAGCACCATTCTGGTTCCCTTATTGCAACTCCATACATTTATCTACAAAGATAGTAGTTACCCTCAGATATGTGCAGTTAATAAACTATACAGGTTATCAACATCTTGAAAGGTACCCAACATACATAATTGGGGATAACCCTTACCCTCTTATATATATTCACTACTACATAGGTTGGCTGATAAGCTGTGAAGCACAATCCGTCTGTAATGATGATGATGAAGTAGAACATATATACGTATATACCTCATTTGTCACTAAAAGCCTGAGGATGGGATGAGTATTTTATTATTGACAGAGTAGGAATCTTGGTTTTGCATATATACAATAATATCTGCGGAGGCGTCGTTCACAACAAATACACGATGGTTGATCATAATCGCCCTCATCTGGGATAGGTGGCTGAATGTATGTAGGCGTAGATGGTTGGAACAACGTCTGATCTACTAGCTGCACTTGGGAGTATTGATTCGAGTTGGAGAGAGCTTGGGCATCTTGCGCAGAGTTAGCCTGGATGCTGTCCAGCAACGGTGAGGCATCTGGGACATCCGATGGGTAGTCTGTCGATGAATATGATTCAAGGTATGGTGTCTGGTTGTTGTATGTATCGATGGGCCAAGAATACCATGGTGGATAGAATGTAGGTATTGTGGTGCATATTGGTACTTAGTGATACTCGACAATTACTTTTATCCATACTTTTATACATGATAGGCATGATTGATCAACGATTGTCAGCTACCAAAGTACAGTATACTAAATTATTTAGCCAAAGTTAATCATCATTTTATTCAGAACAACTAAATGAAGAGGCGATTATCATTGGTTTGCATGACGAAAAATAAATAAACATCAATTGCCAATTGGCATCCAAGATTGGCATTCATAAGTATTGTTCTTATGTAGCCTAATATCTAGCTTTGTCAATATTACGGGATAAAATCTATGGATATTTGACCCATTGGTCAATACTTTGCTGAGCTAGATATAGGATTTAGCATAACAAATTATGCCAACTACGGTTATAAAATGAGCCTGTGAATAGTGCTACACTGCTCATCAAGAATGCAACTCATTATCGCTTTATTGGCCTTCTACATTGCCTCCATCCAGGCAATCCCTGTTGCAATAGATGAAGCTTCTCAGGTCAGCTATGGTAACAATTCATGTGGGGAGCAAGTAAGCCCCTGTTACCAAGAAGCTCAATCCCCCGGATACGACTATCAACCAGAACAGGATGACGGTAGCGAGGAAGATTTCGATATGACTGAGGGCGAAGGCAAAGGTGAAGGTGAAGGCGAAGGCGGAGACTCAATGGAAGACACTACCACCCAGCCAGAGTTATCGTATAGTGCTGAGTCGGGTATTCCTGACTTCAATATAGCTGACATACAGCCACGACAGGCCTTGTTGGACAAAGTAAATACTCACTCCTCCAATAAGGCTGATGCACTATCAAACTCCAATCAGTTTGACCAGGCCCAGGTCATCGACCAGACCCTCTATCAACCCAAGCAGCAGCAACACCAAATTATCATTACTCAGCCAGCGCCTCGTAGCTATGGTGGCAGCAGAAAGAAGTACAAGAGGTCAGCCCACAAGGATTTTAAGATCAGATATTTCAGCGGGAACAGATACTTGGATTAATATTACGAATAAATATCCCATTTGAAGTCATTGAAACATCAGCAGCCTTAGTGTGAAAACTGCTATACCACAGGTATTAACAATGGTTGCTACTAGCCTTGTTCAAAACCGCAACTTTAATTGAGTTTTTGCATATAAATTCTTGATAAGCACTATTTTTTAACTTTTTGAATTTCCAGTAAGAACGCTTCTTTTGCCCCTAATATCGCTCAAAGTCACAGTCTGCCCATCTACAGAGCCAGTAGATAAACTCAGGGAAGTGTTGGAGAGTGTCATTGAGGAAGCAAAACGCGATATGACTCATACTACGAGTTGTCAAGCGAGCGCTCGAAGCGTGCACACAGGAATGGCACTGTTCTTACGTAGATCATTATCTCATTGTCAGTTTGCAGAAATATCTTTCATCATAAATAATACCTTCGATTTTTTATCCCCAAAATTGTGGGTCTAATTATGAAAATTTTCCTCACTTCTTCTGTGGTAAATATAGCGCTACACCCTCTAGGCAACGGTAAGACTGTATATAGTACATTCCCAGTTGCTAGTTGAGTTATAGTGAGCAGTGACTGATCGGTCCTTCGGGATTAAAGGTTGTATTCGGTTGATGAACTTGCCGGTGATTATTTCAACAGCCTGGCGAGGACGGCCCGCTCATTCTGAGAGGTTGCTAATTGATACACAGGCTAAAATAAACCATTTGATGGAAAGTATGCTTAATACAAGCAAATGAACGAAACCTCAACAAACTCCATATAGATATAGATATATAAGCACTACCTAGCAGTTTGTTTGTAATCTATTAGTAGTGTATGGGAACCATGGGTATCCAAACCATACTATATAACTTGCTGTGCTATATATTCATCAGTGCACTTCCGTGTGAACGGAACTATTCGACAAGATGCGTTTTGCTACAGCAGCAGTGATTTTGGCCCTCGCTTCTCTTCAACTGGCGGTTGCTGCCCCAATCGGTTGCTCTTCCCCTTGTACCAGTGAGTATAAAAGGGCTCATTATCGTAGCTCACCATGTGCACAGTATGCGGAAGGCTGCTATCAGAATGTCCAAGTGTTGCCAACCATCAAGACAACAAATATCCAAGCCCCATTGTTACGTCAGGTGTTCACTACTGTTACCAGAAAACACGACAATCTGAACACTGCAAATGCCAGCAGTGATAAACGCTTCAACGTGGAGTACCAAGCAGGCCCCAGTCTCGAAGCAGAGGGCTCAGCTAGCGCATTAGAATACGCCAAGCAGAAGGAAGCTGAGCACTCGGATGACAGTTATTCGAATCCCTATGTCTTTATGCAGCCCACCCATGATGTGCAATACTCAGAACCCATGGTTGAGACCCAATGCGTCTCAGACTGTCCTGAGCAAAATGAACAATATACAGAGCCTACGGAGAATACCGAGTGTGCTGATAATTGCGCTTGAAGTAGCCTAATAAAGCTTACCTACTCTTTCTTTCAACCATGAAGAAATAGGAAATTTACTAGAAACAGTATGAATAGTATGATGCCAAGGGAGCAATACACCAATTAATGGGCACATATACCCGGGCTTAAATCTAACCCTCCCATAAATATTCACTTCATATGATGGCTGATAAGCAGGGAGGCATAATCCGTCTGTAATGATGGTGATGGAGTAGAACATATATACGTATATACCTCTTTTCTGACTAAAAGCCTGCGGAAGGGATGAATATTTACACAATGCATATCTCTCCATGTACTCTGGTTTCCCTATTTTATTATTAACAGCGTAGGAATCTCAGTGCTCCATGTTTACATTAATATCTGTAGCGGCGTCGTTCACAACGACTACACGATGGTTGATCATAATCATCACTTTGGTATTTGTCTTCGTCCTCATCTGGGATCGGTGATTGCACATATGTGGGCGTAGATGGTTGGAATAACGTCTGATCCACCAACTGCACCTGGCCATATTGATTTGAGTTGGAGAGAGCTTGGGCATCCTGCGCAGAGTTAGCCTGGATGCTGTCCAGCAACGGAGAGGCATCTGGGACATCCGATGGGTAGTCTGTCGATGAATATGATTCAAGGTATGGTGTCTGGTTGTTGTATGTATCGATGGGCCAAGAATACTATGGTGGATAGAATGTAGGTATTGTAATGCATTTTGGTGCTTAGTGATACTCGACAATTACTTTTATCCACACTTTTATACATGATATACATGATAGGCATGATTCATCAATGATCATCAGCTACCCAAGCACAGCTTACTAAATTATTTAGCCAAAGTTAATCATCATTCTATTCAGAACAACTAAATGATGAGTTGATTATCATCTCACATTCATATCACAATCAATAGTGAAATCAATGGTGTTAATCAGTGACCAAGTTAGCCTACCATTGGGCTGCATGACGAAAAATATGTAAATATTAATTGACCAATCGGCATTCAACATTGGCATTCAATATCAGGTTTGTACTAGCAAATATCGAACCTCAAGTCTTCAACTAGGCGAGACCACTCGTGATAACTACGATTGTTTATTTATCGTATTTACGAACCAAGTATTGTTCTTACAAAGATTATATGATATCTAGCTTTGTTAATATTACGGAATAAAATCTATGGATATATGAGCCTTGCTTTCCTGAGTTAGGTAATTATCAATTGATAGCGAGAATGCTACTTGTTGTTGCTTGGCTGGTTTTATGCGTTCCTACTATCCAAGTGACTCCTGGTTACGTTGAGATCATTTGAGCGGATATCAATAGCGTTCTTATTACCTATCCTTCATCTATCACAGCTATCTATTAAAATGTGAATACATCAACGTAGTTATGCTCATCAATATCCAAGCCTTGATATATAGTCAAACGCACTATATATGAAAGATTGTATGAGGCAAAATACTCATTCGTCCTTCAAGATGCGTGCAACTACTATTATGATGATTTTGGCCCTTGTGTCTCTTCAGACCACCATCGCAGCCCCAGTCCCATGCTCTTCATGTTCCCGCAAGTATAGAAGAGTCCGTCAACGTAGCTCACGATGCTCTGACCAAGAAAGCAACTGCCACTCGAGTAACCAAGTTCAACCGATTGTTGAAGTGCCAAATGTCCAAGCCCCATTATTGCGACAGGTGTTCACTACCGTTACAAGGAAAAATGACAATCTCAACACTGCTAATGCGAATAGTGACAAGAGCCTTAATGTGAACTATCAGGCTGGCCCCAGCCTTGAGGCAGAAGGTGAAGCAATTGCCACTGAGTTTGCTAAACAGAAGGGGGACTCTTCCTCTGCAGATGATTCATCATATCCCGTGGTTGTGGTTCAGCCCTCGCAAGACGTTCAGTATGCAACACCAGTAGTGGATACTCAATGTATTGAAGGTTGCTCAGGCCAGGATGTACAGTACATGGAACCCCTGGCAGATGCATCATGTGGTGACAATTGTGCTGATCAGTTAACTGAGCCTATGTAAGACACTCTGTAGTTGATCAATAAACCTCATTGATTCATATATAAGCGATCAGAAGTAGGCACGTTACCTCTGTACTGTAACTGGAGCCTCCATTCGAGTATGTGCAATTGCCACTATGGGTGCTTCATGCTGACATGAACAACAGTGCAATTGCAACATGGTTTGTTCAATCGTAGAGTTAGTGAGGGGAGCGTACAGAGCTGCGTACTAATCAACACATATACCTTAGTGTTTATAGACCAACTAATGGGGAAAGTAGCACATATGGAGATAGCCTTATTTACTTAGAAATCAGATGCATAGAACACACCAACCAAGAATGTAGGCATTGTAGTATATCTCGGCGCTTAGTGATGATCGTTTATCCATACATGACTCATCAACAATCCTCGCTACCTAATACAGTTTACTAAATTATCTAGCCAAAGTTAATCATCAATTTGTTTAGAACAACTAAATGAAGAGCCGATTATCATTTCATATGCATTTCACATTCAATAGTAAAATCAGTGGTACTGATCAGCGGCCAACTTAGCCAATCATTGGGTTGCATAACGAAAGATAAATAAACATTAATTGACCAATTGGTATTCTAGATTGGCATTCAATATCAGGTTTGTACTTGTAAATATCGAACCTCAAGTCTTCAACTAGCCGAAACCACTCCTGATTATAAAATAAGTCTGTAAGTATGATTTTTTAGACGTATTGGCGCATCAATTTATCTTATTTACGAGCCAAGTATTGTTCTTACATAGATTACATAAAATTTAGCTTTGTCGATATTACGGGATAAAATCTATGATGTTTGAGCCATTGTCCAATACTTTGCTGAGCTAGATATAGAGTTTAGCAACTACGGTTATAAAGTGAGCTTGTGACTGGTGCTACACTGCTCATCAAGAATGCAACTCGCTATTGCTTTACTGGCCTAAGTACTCTAAGATCAGATATTTCAGTGGGAACAGATACTTGGATTAATATTACGAATAAATATCCCATTTGAAGTCACTGAAACATCAGCAGCCTTAGTGTGTGAACTGCTATACTACAGGTATTAACAATGGTTGCTACTAGTCGTATTCTATAATATACATGAATCGCAACTATATTTTACCCTTTATGAATTTCCACGCTCCTTTTCTCTCTTGCAAACTTGTATATGAGGCAATTCCTATGCTCTGATGTAAATATCACTCACAGTAACAGTCTGCCAATCTACAGAGCCAGTAGATAAACTCAGGGAAGTGTTGGAGAGTGTCATTGAGGAAGTAAAAAGCGATATGACTCATACTACGAGTTGTCAAGCGAGCGCTCGAAGCGTGCACACAGGAATGGCACCGTTCTTACGTAGATCATTATTTCATTGTCAAGTTGAAGGGATATCTTTCATTATAAATAATACCTTCAATTTTTTATCCCCAAAATTGTGGGTCTAATTGTGAAAATTTTCCTCATTTCTTCGGTTATACACATAGCGCTACACCCTCTAGGGAGCGATAAGACTGTATATAGTACATTCCCAGTTACTAGTTGAGTCCTAGTGAGAAGTGACTGATCGGTCCTTCGGGACTAAAGGTTTTATGCAGTTGATGATTGATTATTTCAGCAACCTGGAGAGGACGGCCTGTTCACTCTGACAGCTTGTTTATTAATATTCAAACTAAACTAATCCATTTGATGGAGAGTATGCTCAATGCAAACAAATGAATGTCTAAACTACTGGAGACTGATAAAACTACTATAGCCTATACAAGTGAGTATGTTATTTCACTTGCTGGATAACTCAACCTCAATAAACTCCATATAGATATAGCTATATAAGCACTACCTAGCAGTCTGTTTGTAATCTATTAGTAGTGTATGGGAACCATGGGTATCCAAACTATACTATATAACTTGTTGCGCTATATATTCATCAGTGTACTTCCGTGTGAACGGAATTATTCAACAAGATGCGTTTTACTACAGCAGCAGTGATTTTGGCCCTCGCTTCTCTTCAACTGGCAGGTGCTGCTCCAATCGGTTGCTCCTCTCCTTGTACCAGCGAGTATAAAAGGGTTCATTATCGTAGCTCACCATGTGCACAGTATGCGGAAGGCTGCTATCAGAATGTCCAAGTTTTACCCACCATCAAGACAACAAATATCCAAGCCCCATTGTTACGTCAGGTGTTCACTACAGTTACCAGAAAACACGACAATCTGAACACTGCAAATGCCAACAGTGATAAAGGCTTCAACGCGAAGTACCAAGCAGGCCCCAGTCTCGAAGCAGAGGGCTCAGCTAGCGCATTAGAATACGCCAAGCAGAAGGAAGCCGAGCACTCGGATGACAGTTATTCGAATCCCTATGTCTTTATGCAGCCCACCCATGATGTGCAATACTCAGAGCCCATGGTTGAGACCCAATGCGTCTCAGACTGTCCTGAGCAAAATGAGCAATATACAGAGCCTATGGAGAATACCGAGTGTGCTGATAATTGCGCTTGAAGTAGCCTAATAAAGCTTACATACTCTTTCTTTCAACCATGAAGAAATAGGAAATTTACTAGAAACAATATGAATAGTATGATGCCAAGGGAGCAATACACCAATTAATGGGCATATATACCCGGGCTTAAATCTCACCCTCCCATAAATATTCACCTCATATGATGGCATAATCCGTCTTTAATTATGGCGATGGAGTAGAACATAGATATATACATTTATGCCTCTTTTCTCACTAAAAGCCTGCGGAAGGGATGAATATTTACACAATGCATATCTCTCCATGTACTCTGGTTTCCCTATTTTATTGTTAACAGCGTAGGAATCTCAGTGCTCCATGTTTACATTAATATCTGTAGCGGCGTCGTTCACAACGACTACACGATGGTTGATCATAATCATCACTTTCGTATTTGTCTTCGTCCTCATCTGGGATCGGTGATTGCACATATGTAGGCGTAGATGGTTGGAATAACGTCTGATCCACCAACTGCACCTGGTCATATTGATTTGAGTTGGAGAGAGCTTGGGCATCTTGCGCAGAGTTAGCCTGGATGCTGTCCAGCAACGGTGAGGCATCTGGGACATCCGATGGGTAGTCTGTCGATGAATATGATTCAGTTGAATCAAGGTATGGCGTCTGGCTGTTGTATGCATCGATGGGAGATGCATAGGATGCACCGGCCAAGAATACTATGGTGGATAGAATGTAGGTATTGTAATGCATATTGGTGCTTAGTGATACTCGACAATTACTTTTATCCATACTTTTATACATGATAGGCATGATTGATCAACGATTATCAGCTACCCAAGCACAGCTTACTAAATTATTTAGCCAAAGTTAATCATCATTTTATTCAGAACAACTAAATGAAGAGGCGATTATCATTTCACATGCATTTCACATACATTTCACATTCAATAGTGAAACCAGTGTTGTTGATCAGCGACCAAGTCAACCAATCATTGGGTTGCATGACGAAAAATAAATAAGCATCAATTGACCAATTGGCATTCAAGATTGGCATTCAATATTGGGTTGGTCCTAGCAAATATCGAACCTCAAGTCTTCAACTAGGCGAGACCACTCGTGATTATAAAATCAGTCTATAAGTATGATTTACACTATACGTGTTAGCGTATTTATTTCTCGTATCCATGAGCTAAGTATTGTTTTTACATGGATTACATAATATCTAGCTTTGTCAATATTACAGGATATAGGAGCCATTAGTCGATACTTTGCTGAGTTAGATATAGGATTTACTGTTATGCAGTTCTAGAGTTCTAACCAGAACAGGATGAGGGCGAAGGTGAAGGTGAAGGCAGAGACTGAATGGACGGCACTACCACTCAGCTAGAGTCACGTGTTCCTGACTTCAAGACAAAGTCAAAGCTCACTCATCCGAGTCACCCAACCAACAACGCGGATGCACCCTCTCAGTCCAATCAGTTTGACCAAACCCTCTACCAGCAAAGCAGCAACAATCCCAAATTACCATCACTCAGCCAGAAACCGCTAGCTATGGTGGTAACATAATCATTGAATATACAAATCCATTGATTCATAGAAATATACATGAATTGGGTAACTATAAAGTAACTGCGAGAATGCTACTTGTTGTTATTTGACAGGTTCAATATATTACTACCATTCAAGTGAGTCCTGGTGATATCGAGAGCGTTCTTACATCCGTCACAGCAATTGAAAGCTAATCAGCTACATCAACCATCAATATCCAAGATATAATACGTAGTCAAATGCACTATATATCTTCCCAAGTGTATGAAGCAAAATACTCAGTAACCCTTCAAGATGCGTCTCGGTGCTTAGTGATGTTCGTTTATCCATACAGTTATACATGATTCATCAACGATCATCACTACCCAAGTACAGTTTATTAAATTATCTAGCCAAAGTTAATCATCATTTTGTTTAGAACAACTAAAAGAGTCGATTGTCATTTCACATGCATTCCACATTCAATAGTGAAATCAGTGGTGTTAACCAATCATATGACAAAAAGTAAATAAACACCTATTTAAGATTGGCATACAATATTAGGTTAGTACTGGCAAATATCAATCCTAAGG
Source organism: Basidiobolus meristosporus CBS 931.73 (assembly GCA_002104905.1). Lineage (NCBI taxonomy): Eukaryota > Fungi > Basidiobolomycota > Basidiobolomycetes > Basidiobolales > Basidiobolaceae > Basidiobolus > Basidiobolus meristosporus. The sequence goes on from MCFE01000731.1 coordinate 35,028, forward strand.
TCTTCAACTAGGCGAGACCACTCGTGATAACTACGATTGTTTATTTATCGTATTGTTCTTACATAGATTACATGATATTCAATATTACAGCATAAAATCTTAGATATTATTGCCATTGGATAGACCACCCATGATTATACAAATAAGCTACAATTTTCCTACACATGTTGGCGCGTTTATTAATTGTAGATATGAGCCAAGTGGTCTTCCTACTTCAAACATCTTCAAATAACACTTTATACTATTGCCAATGCTTATTTCTATTGTATAAAATAATGGGGAGTAGGACAAGGCTATCCAGTTTGCAAGCCAGCTACGATTAGTAGTTAATTCTTAGATCGTGTCACAGTAGAAATAAACAATAAATCATAGTAGCTGGGGAAGTTGTTGGCTGGTTGTTACTAAACGTGCTGTATTAGCACGCAGTGTACACACACAAATTCATTGATGACAGAATGAAAAAGGTTTGATTATATTTGTTTGCATTAATATCTGCGTCTACGGTTGCGTCGTTGACAACGGCTGCATGCACGCCTTCATCCAAAACGTATGACGGCACAAGCTATCAGTGTACTGAGCAGCAATATTCTATTATTGGTAATATCTGGATATACTTGATATGTCAAAGCTTTCCTGAGTTGGGTAGTTATACAGAGATGGCAAGAATGTTACTTGCTGTTGCTTAGTTGTTTCTATATGTTGCTACTATCCAAGTGACTCCTGGTTACATTTTGGTCATTTGAATGGATATCAAAATTGTTCTTATTACCTATTGTTCATTGATCCCAACTATCTATTACAGTGTGAATACATCAACATAGTTTTACTCACCTATATCCAAGCCTGATATATAGTCAAATTGACTATATATAAATGAATGTATGTGGTAAAATACTCAGTAATTCTTCAAGATGTGGGCAACCACTATTATGATGATTTTGTCCCTTGTGTTTCTGAAGGTCACCATTGCAGCCCCAGTTCCATGTTCCCCTTCATGTTCATACATGAATAGTAGAGTGTGCCAATGTAGCTCCCAACACTTCTACTAAGAAAGTGACCGCTACCTGAGTGACCAAGTACAATCAATTGCTGAAGTACCAAATGTCCAAGCCCCATTATTGTAACAGGTGTTCACTACCATTACAAGGAAAAAGGACAATCTCAACACTGCTATTACAAATAGTGACAAGTGCCTTAATGTGAGCTATCTATATGAGGTGGAAGGTGCAGCAATTGACACTGAGTTGGCTGAATACCAGGGTGCAGAATCATGTGTTGATGGTGCATTGTATCCAATTGTGGTGGTTCAGTGCTCTCAAGACATTCAGTACAATATTTTTTTATTGACAATTCAGATTAATATCCTACCCAAAGCTTGTCTAACAGTCAATTGGGATCATATGAATACATATTAAGAAAAGTCTTGATCTGGGTACCTGACAATCTGATGAAGATATTTCAAGTAAATCCCAACAAGAAATTTCAGCAGGAAGTAGTAATAATACAGACTTAGATCTATATTCTTTGGTTAGCATGAATATTTAGGTGACAACTCAATAATTACAACAACAATTGTGCTGATTAGTTGACTGGGCCCATGTAAGACACACCAAAGTTTGTAAATAAACTGCCTTGATTCATCTATAAGCAACCAGAAGTGGCCATGGTGTTGTAAAAGTTTGTAACTCCACCTAAATATTCTCCTAACTTAGTCACTTATATCATTACCATCAAATCCTAGAGAATACTGGCCAAATTCCTTGTTGGGATTTACTTGGAATATTTTCACAAAAATACCAGGTACCCAGATCATGAAAATTCTCAAAGTTGTCCAAACAGCCCCAAACTTTGCACACATGTTCTTAGGACCTTTTTAACCTATTCTATGTGACTGTTATGCCAAGATCATGTAGAAGTATAAATATTACATTTACATTCAATAAATCATTGAGTGAAAACCACATAATCTACTTGTTCTCCCAATCACTTCCAATATCTCCAAGACTCTTACAACAGGCTATGAGCCCCAAGCTGTCACTCTCTGCAATGTCTACTACTATCATTACTGGAATTTTTCCCTCTGCTGAAAAGTTGGATGGCTCTAACTACCAAGTGTGGAAGGTGAAGATGAAGATGCTGCTACAAGAAAGAGGTCTTTGAGATATTACCATGGGAGAAGAATGCCCTCCTGAAAATGTGGGGGAGGAAGCCTCAAAGTATCAGAAGAAAGAATAAAGTGCCTTTAACTGCATTTGCCTTAATGTCAAGGACAAATTGCTAATTCTATGCTCAAGAGCAAAAAGGGCAAAGAATGCCTGGAAAGCATTAGAAGACACATACCAGTCATGTTCAGCTGCCAAGAAAATGTATCTGAGACAAATATTCTTTACTACCAAGATGCAGCCAGAAGAAGAAATGAAAAATCTCATTAACAGAGTTACCCTGCTGGTGGATGAGATGGAATCTGTAGGTGTACCAACTACTAATGAGGATGTGATAGTAACCATCCTGAATAGCCTGACAGATAAGTTTCAGGATCTTGTATCAGCCCTAGAGTCCAGAACTGAAGATTTAACCTTGAATTACATATATGGAAGGCTCCTCAATGAAGAATTAAGAAAATCAAGCACCAATAAGAAAGAAGAAGAAAATACTTTAATAAGCAATGATAACCAACAAAGGTGGTACCCAAGACCCTACAAAGGCAACAGCAACCCTAACACTTGATGCAGTGGGAGAAGAAAATACCCAATTAAGCCTTAGAAGCAGTGGAGGAAGCCATACACTGACCTTTAAAGAAGTACTCTATGTACCAGAAATAGCCAAGAACCTACTATCTGTAAGCAAGGCCACAGCCAAAGGGCCCAGTTTCAGTTTGACAATTCTGGATGCAGGATCACTGACCAAAATGGTACCCATATTGCTTTGGGTATCAGAGAACAGAATCTATGCAAGTTAATTTATATTCCATCATATCTGGAAGCCAATATAAGTAACTTAAATGAAGAAACACCAATGCCTTGGCACAAGAGATTTGGACACATCAATTTTGATTATTTGCGCAATATGATCAAAGATCAGCTAATTTCTGGAGTAAAAATTGATCCTCCAGCTAATTTGGAGCACTGTGAGGCCTGCATATATGGGAAACAAGCCAGACAACTGTTCAAGAGCTCTGCGTTAATCAAAATTAAGAAAAATTAGATCTAATCCATGCAGATCTGTGTGGACCTATGCAAAATTTATCCTTATGTGGGATGAAGTATTTAAGCACTTTTATTGATGATTATACATGATACACATAGGTCTGCTTCATGGAAAGAAAGGAAGAAGCTCTGTCTAAGTTCAGGGAGCTTAAAGCCATGGTAGAGAGAGAAACTGGTGAAAAAATCAAGAAAATACACTCTGACAATGGTGGAGAATATACCACAAAACTCTTCATCCACTTCTGCAAAATTTATGGGATAAAGCAAGAGACTACTGTACCATACTCCCCACCGCAAAATGGAGTAGCAGAATGTGCTAACAGATCAATAATGGATATGGCAAGATCTACAATCCATGATCAAATATTATTCTATGGTTTTTGGGTGGAATCAGTTGCCACTGCTGTATACCTTAAGAATAGGAGTTATAACAGAATATTTTGTGATTCTACTCCATTTGAAGCATGGTATAGATACAGACCAAGTGAAGAACATCTAAGAATATTTGGGTGTACAGCATATGCCCAAAAACTTCCAGGAAATCTGTCAAAATTTGAGCCAAAAAGTGTAAAATGCATATTTTTAGGCTACTGCAATGAGAGTAAGGCATACACACTCTACAATATCAAAGCAAAGAAGCTGATCAAGTCCAGAGATGTGTTGTTTGATGAAAATTCAAAATTTTCACAAAAAATGACATCTGATGATGACAAAATTTGATCTCAAGTCCATCAATAGTCAGGATTGAATCAGCGCAAAAGAATGAATATTTTTCCCTTCCAGAGGACTCTACAAACCGTGGTTCTGCCAGAATCAGTGCCCAGCAATATCCCAGAAGTGATCATTCCAGTATCAAATGCCAGGGGATCCAATCAGACAAGAAATAGCCCAAATTACTATATCAATGAGGGTACCAGCTTAGCCTTTGCCTATTCAGTCCATATTGAGGAACCCCAGACTGTAAAAGAGGCCGTGAATAGCCCTCAGACAAAGCTTTGGAGAGCTGCAATGACTGAGGAATATCAGGCCCTGATGGAAAATCATACTTGGGACTCATTCAAATAACCAATCAGCCTAAAATCAATTGGATGCGGATGAGCCTTTAAGACAAAATACAAGGCTGATGGCTCAATTGAAAGATACAAAGCAAGAATTGTGGCCAAAGAATATTCTCAAACAAAAAGAATTGACTATACTGAGACCTTTGCACCGGTAGCAAAGTTTAATTTCATCAGAATGATATTGGCTATTGCAGCCAAAAACAAGCTTTTATACATCAAATGGATGTAAAAGCTGCATTTTTGAATGAAGTACTTGATGAAAATGTGTATATGGACCAGCCTGATGGGTTTGTTGACTAAGATAACCCCCATTTGGTCTGCAAGCTTAAAAAATCTCTATATGGTCTCAAACAATCACTGAGAGCCTGTATTGAAAGATAGATTCTTATTTGGAATCTTTGAGTTTCAAAAGGAGTAATGCTGACTATAGTATATACTACAAGTCAGATAGAGTAAATCCAGCTCTATTGGCTCTATATGTGGATGATCTTATTATAGCTGCCAATAACCTAGCAACATTAGAAGAGACTAAATCCAGCCTATCTGAAGAGTTCAAGATGTCCAATCTAGGAGAGCTCAGTTACTACTTAGGGATAAAGTTCTCCATAGACAGAAGTACCCAGACTATTACCCTAAGCCAATCCAAGTATATTCAAGATATACTCAAGAAGTACCAAATGGAAGACTGTAAACCAGCAGCTACCCCAATGGAGACAAACCTTAACTTGGTCAAAGCTCAACCAAATCAAGAAAGCTTGGTGCCATCTGAAAGCCCTGACTTTTGTTATCAATCTATGATTGGCAGTCTGATGTATATTATGCTTGGAACATGTCCACATATCTCTTATTCAGTGGGAGTTGTCAGCCAGCATAATCAGAACTATGGATCTGATCATGTTGCAGCAGTTTAGCGGATTTCTAAATACCTAAAAGGAATTGCTGATATCTGCTTCAGATACACTTATAAGGGTTCAGAACAGGATCTTTTGGGATACTCTGATGCTGATTGGGGACAAGAATTATAAGACAGAAGACCCACCACAGGATACACTGTTCTTTACTGTCAAGGTGCAATTTCATGGAATTCAAGAAAACAACCAACCACAGAACTTTTTACCACAGAGGCAGAGTATATGGCAGCCTGTGAAGCTACAAAAGAAGCAATGTGACTAAGAAAGCTTTTTACAGATTTAGGCCTATGTCGAAGAATGCCTATTATTTTATTTCAAGATAATCAAGGATGTATACAATTAGGTAGAAATCCAATTTTTCATGCTAGAACTAAGCACATAGATATTAGACATCATTTTATACATGAAGCTATAGAGAATATCTTAGTTAGCTTGGCTTACTGTCCTTCAGATGAAATGATTGCAGATATATTCACCAAACCATTAGCTAGAGACAAGTTTGAATATCTTAGATCAAGTTAGGACTAGTCAGTATGAACATTTAGCTGAGTGGGAGTGTTGTAAAGATTTGTGATTCCACCTAAACATTCACCTAACTTAGTCACTTAGATCATTACCATCAAATCCTGGAGAATACTGACCAAAATCCTTGTTGGGGTTTACTTAGAATATATTCACCAAAATATCAGGTACCCAGAACATAAAAATTCTCAAAGTTGTCCAAACAGCCCCAAACTTTGCACACATGTTCTTGAGACCTTCCTTAGCCTATTCTACGTGTTTGTTATGCCAACACCATGTAAGAGTATAAATACCACTTTTCCATTCAATAAATCATTGAGTGAAAGCCACATAATCTACTTGTTCTCCCAATCACTTCCAATATCTCCAAGACTCTTACAACACATGGTACCTCTGTATTGCAACTGGAGCCTTCATTGAATTGCCACTATTAGTACCACATGCTGATATAAGCAACAGTGTATTTGCAACATGAAAAAGCTTTCAATGGTTTGTTCAATCAAAGGGCTGGTAAGGGGAGAATGCAAAGTTGTATACAAACTAAATCATGTGCAGTAGTGTTTACAGACTAAAAAATGGGGAAAGTGGCACATATGATCTGTAATTGTGGTGGCTGCCCACAATGAGTGTTTGCTACAAGCCTTATGTACAATAGCATCTGATGCATCAGACACCCTAACTAAACACAAAAAGAAAATAAAAATCAATTAGCAAGTTGGCACCTAAGATTGGCATATAGTATTAGGTTGGTACTGGCAGATATCAATCCCAAGATCTTTAACTTGGCAAGACCAGGAGCTATTAAAGAATCAGACTATAACAGCAATTCTTAACTTATTGTATTTATAAGTAAAGTATTGTTATGACATTATTATTTATTAGGAAAAGGGTGTGAATGCTTAAATATCTAACTTGAAATCACT
>MCFE01000732.1:0-41634 GCA_002104905.1 Basidiobolus meristosporus CBS 931.73
TTTTCGTGGCTAATACACACACATACTGAGCAACAGTCAATTAGGAAATGGTGGAAAATGCCATCGTCCTCTTATCTGTTATCAACCTTGCGATAAGACTTATCTAAGAGTATCACAAGGTGGATTTCATTGAACATACTGGGTAAATTGCTGAATCCTATGTATCTCTGAGCTCCAGATGAATATGGACCCTGATAGCAATGCAGCCAAGATGTCTCCTCAGACTGGCACGGAGATGTTGGCTTTGGTGAATTCAAGGTAGCGCGCACCGATTGCTTCAGCAAGGATGTAAGCTTGATGTCCTACAGCAGCATATAGGGTTCTACGCGAACGGGAACCACTGCTCGGCTGCCACTTTTCCACCAAACCAAATATAGGTGCGGCACATCAAATGGCGATTAGGGTTGAGAGCATGCTGATGTTTGATGGCGATGGGGATGGTGATAGATGCGTCCTAATGGATTTGGGGTATGTGGATCCCACCAAAAATCTCCCCAGTGAGCCAATCGGCAGATCTTAATCTTGCACTTTCCCACATTTCTGATAATCAATTGCCCGACCAATGAATCGCGCGGTTTGTACCGAACCTTCGCAGTGGATTTGATCCTGCATATCCGTGGTGCATCTCATCTCCCATACCATTTGAAGGGTCTTGCTCACACCAACCACATTGTGAATGTGGCAAGTTCCACCAGTGTGTTCGGGGCAACAGCCCCTTCTACCGGTATGGCAGTTTCCTTACCCACTTCGATGAAGACGCCAACAAATTTGGAGCCATGGCACGCGCGATTTGAATGCTAAACCGATTCAGTCAACCAAGGTTTATTCAAAAAAAAAGACTAGTCTATAAGGTACGAGGTGGAGTAAATCAGCTAGTGAATATTCGAAATGCTCATAAGAAATGATCAACGAGTCAAGCCAGTCTGGTGTGGAGGTGTGTACAAAGCTTATTCAGGAACGCTGTGGAAGAGATAGGAAACAGACTCTCCGTTGTGGGTTCTTCTGATGGCTTCAGCGAGGGTAGGAGACACATCGATGGTTTCGATCTTGGAGCAGAGCTTCTTCTTATCTTCACATGGGATGGTGTTGGTCACGATCACCTTCTCGAGAACCGAGTTGCTGATCACTTCGATGGCCTTTCCAGACAATACTCCATGAGTGACGATGGCATAGACTTGGAGAGCACCATTGTCAATCAGTGTCTTGGCAGCCAGGCCTAGAGTGCCACAGGTATCGGCCATATCATCAACAAGGATACCAATCTTGCCTCGGACGTCACCAACCAGGACCATTCGGGACACTTCGTTGGCCTTCTTACGCTCCTTGTGGATGAGGGCGAATTCAAGATCCAAACGGTCAGCAATGGAGGTGGCTCTATGGAGAAAGGTAAGCATTGAGGTGGTGATGGACGTCGACTGAATTACAGCATGCGTACCTCTTGGCACCACCGGCATCGGGAGAGACGATGACGGCGTTTTTGTAGTCGGGGATTTCGTTTCTGATGTACTTGAGGACAGATGGTTCGGCGTAGAGATTGTCGACGGGGATATCGAAGAAACCTTGAATCTGGGAAGCATGAAGATCCATGGTGATAACGTGGTCGGCTCCGGCAACAGTAAGCATGTTGGCCACCAACTTGGCGGAAATTGGAGCACGAGATTTATCCTTTCTGTCTTGACGAGCGTAAGGGAAACAGGGGATAACTGCGGTGATTCTGCGAGCAGAGGCGGTTTTGCAGGCGTTGATCATGATCAGCAGCTCCATAAGGTTGTCGTTAATCTCGCCACAGCCAGATTGGATAATGAAGACGTCTTCATCACGAACTGATTCACCAACGGTAACTGAAGTCTCTTGATTGGAAAACTTCACAACGACTACATTGGCAAGATCAATACCGAGACGCCTAAAAACCAGGTTAATCAAGGGGTTGGGTTAGACGCAACACATAGAGGCCTACTTGGCAACAAGACCAGCCAGCTCGGGGTGAGAGTTGCCAGTCAAGACTTTGATCGAATTAGTCATAGTCATTTTGTAGGAAGTGCTGAAAGCCTCAAGAAAAGTCTAGTGAAGTGACATCGACGGTTAGCGAACTGTTCCTGGTAAATAGAGTGGTGCCTATTCACAAAGAGAAGGGTTAACTAACCTTTTACCGAAAGGTAAATAAAGTGCCGAGCGCGTAACTCGAAAATCCTGGAGTACGAACCTTTTACTCTTAAATCAAATGCTCTTCAGGGTGTGAAAAAAACAACATGAAAAGAAAAAAAGGCCCGGGGACTGGAAAATTTATTTACCGCAGATCTAGGGAATTACTCATATTCGCCTCAGGGCGGACAAAAAATATCGGCAATTCCCATCACCTTGTTTGAAACCGGGAACCTTTTGAAGATTGTGATCCACCCTCGCCGACTGCATGAGCTTCCTGGATATGTATCGCCCAATAGCTCAGGAAAGCGGAGAGATCCAAATATATCCACATGGTTTACCTTCTAATTTGGTTGATGCACAGGTGCGAGTGTTGGAGTGTATCTAGACAAACTGCTCGGCACGGCATCAAAATCCATGGTTAAGGGAAGGTTACATCTTCCACAGTCTGATCCAGCGGGCCGGAAAACGTTGCCGAAAACGCATCGCATGGGCGCCTATCACGCCATTGCAGCCTTGCCTGGTGAAGGACAACCTCCCTCTTACCAAAGGAGAAACACATATGCGCCCTCAGCGAAACAACGCACTGGCACATTTCTGCTTCAACGAATTATCAGAGGCATGCCATTTGCGGATGCGTTGGTTCAAGAGGAAGGATATCGGTGCCTGTAGGACTGCTCCGTTATTCTGTGTAATGAAATGGAATATTCTAGATCCACTAACTGCCTTTAACCTTGAAATCGATTTTCAATCGAATGATTTTCTTCCATTGACTCATCGAAACATGTCGATGCCCGCTTTATAGGCCAACAGCCAAGCGTCGAAACAATGCCTATTTGCCTAATCCAGTCAAGGGATCCATTCCCTGTTCCCATTCGACGGTGATTTCTGTAAAGAATGTCTATGCAGACAATCCAGGTGCTCTTCTGGAGATTAGATTTGACCGTGTAACCCAAAAGCCAAGTGCAATATTCAGCTTGATATTGTGAAATTCAGGTGAAGATGATTCGGGCGCGTGTTTCGAGTTCCACAGGAGTGTGCGGTATGCGTCAGCTGCCTGTTAATACCGCTCCTGGATGTGTTCATGGACTCAGAACGCCTGTGTTGCTAGGGTGTGCCGGACTTTCACGACACATGTCCAGTGTTTCTATTGAGATCCGTTGGCTACTGATTGATTCCGATGAGCTCCTAAAGATAAATGCCATTTAAGACAATTTGGAATAAGGTTGGCAGCCATCAGGCTCTGTGGCTTTGTAATCGTTGTCAATATTAGTCATATAACTAGAGTTGGTTATGTGTGATATCAAATATAAAGAGTGTGTATAGGTTAAGTGCTGGAGTCCATGGTGGAGGTGGTACAACAAAATAGTCTATCCTTAATTGTTTTGACCATTCAGTTTGATGCTCTATATTACGGACTTGGTGTGCTACATGGACAAATGCATTCATGTATCGCACTTGGAACCCCAACTTTCTACCATACTGATTCTACATACTACATATCGAGAGGTGAGTAGTTTCTATTAGGTGTACAGTTCTCTTGTCATAATCCGGCCTTGCCTCGGTGCTTCAATACCTTTTCAACACGCTTTCACTCAGAGAACCCACACCCTTTGCGCTTGCCTTGGAACAAGTAACGCCAGTGCTGAGGTCCACTATATGCATTTATGTTGAAGTCAGATCCCCCTTTGATCTATTTGAATTCTGATGGTTCCCAGGAATTCTCCGATTCCGAGGTGGAGTTTTCCGACTCAGACCATAGCTTCGAGGCCAAGCTTCGTGAACCTCAAAGAAAGAAGGAGAACCAGAGCCAGACCCCAACCCATTCTTCCGTCAGACGTCTAAGAAGTTTTTCGGCCAGTAAACTTGCTTCACCGGTGAGGCTCACAACGGATGCTCGGTTGAGTGAATTAGAGGCAAAGTTAGCAGAGAAAGAAAATGAAGTATTGCTGGCTGCGGACATAGGCCAGGTCTTGTTGAAGGAAATCGATAGTTTGAAATATAGATTAGCCGCGTACGAACATAGCCGACCTGCTGACGATTTGAGCCAGGAGATTGAGATTAATAACGCCGAAACCTTGCAGATGCTACGCTCGTTTCGTATTGAGGCCGAGATATACACTTCCTCTTTCAAGGAGAAGTCTTCGAAACTTACGGAGAGCCCATATTCGCCTGGTCGACGCGGTGAGCAATCAGGTGCACATAGCCCATTCTCACTTGATAGTGAGCTAGATCGAGCAGCCCTTCCTCCACCTGTTTTACAGTCCAAGCAAAGCACCACAAGCACCCTGTATACTGAAATCAATAAGGCTGTGGAGTCGGGCGAGAATTTGATGAAATTAGCTCGTCAGATTCAGGCTAAACTACTTGATGCCGAGCGAGAGTCTCTCAACCTCGCCGAAAAATGCTCCGAGCAGGATCGACAGATGGTTGCTTTGAAGATGCATATCACTCGAGGGGTTGAGAATGAAGGTAAGCGTTGGCCATAACGAAGCCCAATTCTCCAACACTGGTATACTAACAGCGAAACCATACACATATCATGTATGGCTCAGCCAAGGCACAGGAGAATTCCTGGAATCTCGAACTTCAGAACCAAGAGCTGCAAACACAGGTTGCTGCCTTCGAGCAGGTGGTACAGAAGCTGACCAATGACCAGGGAAGACTACAAGAGGCGCTCTTAGATGCCCGAGATGCCATTGAACAACTAAACATCAAAGATGAGAGGTCCAGCCAAATGATCAAGCGTCTCAAGAATAGGAATGAGCTAGAAGTCATTGGATTACGCCGACAGATAGACGATCTCCAACGAGAGAAAGCCGAGCTTAATAGAAATAACGAGGAGCTCAATAGAAATCCCTCGATGAAAGGTGAGAAGTCCGAGGTTAGGCTGATGGGCAGTCCCTCTCCTACCTTTCCTATTGGATCCACGTCCTCTGAAATAGATACCGCGACGGATTTTTCTGATGTACCTGAATCAACACCACAGTCTCCATTGCCTTCGTCCTTAATAGCTGGGCAGACCCTCCAAGTGGAAACGCTTTCGGGCTCTTTAGGGCATGCTCATAGAACGATAGCAAACCTCCGATCATTATTACAAAAGGAGAAGAACGAAAAGCTGGAGCTGAAGAAAATCCTGGCCGAGACACAACAGTCGGTTGAGGATCTGATGAATGAATCGGTATGTGAGAATGCAAATGCAGATAAAGAGACGGATCCCTTCACGAAGCCGGACAGAAAGGGAGTAGATCGTAGAAGCCGGCAGTCAATCATCCGAAGATCGAGCAATCTTCATGATTATCCACCAAGCTCAGTTAATGATATAGAGGAGCGCTTTATAGATAGACTAAACAACGCAAGCAGATCCAGCATTTTGATAGACACTGAAGGATTGGATTGCGCCCGAACTGATTTGAATTGCATTGAAACGGAGTCTGACCAGTCGATCGATTCCCGTAGATCATCTTATCAGTGGACGCCTACCAGAAATCCGCTGATAAGGCGCTCCACATTGAACCCTATGCCAATCCGTGATTTACTTAAGGAATTAACTCTGTTCGACAAATTACCAAAAATGGAGGATTTCCCTATTGCGGAGAAGCGCGATTTGATTGGCGAGGGCTTGAAGAGAAAGGATCAAGGAATCCAAGCTTCATTTGCGACATCTTCCGACATCTGTAGTGTGTGTGGCTCTTCAGCTGATCCCACAACCCGAGTGGAGCAGAAAACAGAGGCCCGGGGTAATGCTGAAACGCAGAAGATGGGAGTTCCAGCAGAGATTGAGGCAGGTAGCTCGGCCGAAATAGATGCGATCGATAAAACTGCGCCTGTCTTAGCCTCTGGTCAATTGGGAGAAGGTATTTCTGCCACGGAAGTCGATCGACCAAGTCCTGAAGATCCATGCGCAGCCAGTAAGGAATTAGGAGCTGTTCTTTCTACCGTCAACAGTAGTATACACAACACGGATGGGTTTGCTCCTGGATTGAATGGAGCGGCTTACTCGGGTGATGCAGAGCATGAAACAATCGACATTAATAGTGGCGCAATCAAGCACAAGGATGATGCAAGCGCCACCATTGACAAACGCACTAGCATATCGAGGCCCGAAGTAGTGGAGAATAACGGGGCTGATGGATCAGTTCAGCACGCTCGATTCTTACCGGTGCAATGGCCGAAATGCGACGCCAGCACACAGACTACAAACACTCTTAGCGGTTCTTCAACACCAACCCGTCCTGCGACACAACCTCCACGAGCATTAGTTGCCCTCTCTCTTAGCCCGATCCGGCTTGACAGGTCATTGCTGAAGACCGATGACCGGGATAAGTCTGTTGAAGATGGTGAGCACCATTCTCCTCCCGTGGGCCATAAAAGACCTCTGATCCCAGCTACTCTGCTCTCCGGAACAGCGTCAGCATCTGAAGTTTACCAAGCGAAAGAGAAGTCCCACACAGACCCAGAGAACAGTGGCGCCTACCTTCGAGTCGAGACACCAAGCCAAAGGCAAGGCGCGAAAGTCATAGCCATTCATACGTCGACGTCAGGCATTAATACTGCTCACCAAAGCCCACGAACTGCACCCACCAGTCCAACGAGATCAGATACGCTGACCTCCATCACCACGGATTCGAGTTTTGTTGAAGAAAATTGGCTAAGCCGCCGTCGTGTCTTCTCTGCAGATCCTACCATTATTCACGCAATTACCCAAGCCATGATCGGGGATTTCATGTGGAAATACACTCGTCGGGTTCTTGGCACGGGGACCAGTGAGAAGAAGCACTTGCGCTATTTCTGGATCCATCCGTATGCAAAAACCATCAATTGGGGTAGAAAGCAACCAGGCCCTGACAGAATCACCCACACAGTCGGCAAGACGTTCAAATCGGCCTACATCGAGTCAATACGTGTGGTAGAGGATATCCCCTCGTCTGAGGAGGCTCCCGCGGAGTATAGCCTGGTCATCCAAACCACTACGAGAAAGCTGAAAATCAAAGCGCTAGGAAAAGACAAACACGACTTGTGGTTATTGGCTCTAACTTATTTGACAAGTAGAGACAGTGCACTCACATCTACACCTCACCAAAGTGGAAGTGCCTCCACGGTAAACGAGGCGTCCCGCGAATCACCAGGGAAATCCCCGAAAGATTCCGCTTCCACGGTTCAAAGCAGCTTGGCCGCATCTTCCAGAAGCATCTCGAAGAAGCACAGCCTGGCCAGACTGTTTAAAAAGCCCAGCAAATCAAGCCTCTCCTCGGTGGTCAACCTTGAGAAGGGTGATGACAACGTAGAGGACGTCCGGAAATGCTGCAACGGAAGACATGATGTTGCGAAATTGGAGAAAAACGACCCCTTCAGTTAGGTGGAGTTGGTGCATCACACGGTGTCTACTTCTGCCACACTGATCTCGAGAGTTGGTCTCTTGTCATTTGCGACAGAAGCAAGAGATCGGGTGGTGGACCTATAATCATATTTGTTCCCGAGAATACAGTGGCTGTTGTATCATAACATATGAAGTTCTTGGTAATTTACTTGTCACTCTCAACGTATATATTCATCATGACTACATCTGTATCAATATCTAAAATAAACTACAACATAATGATGCGTCACGACCATGGTGCAGCGCAGGGTTCGTTCAGGAAGTTCCGGTAGCATCATATCGCTTTCGCTTGGCAGCTACATAGGGAAAGTCAGTAGTGGCACACAGGGACGTGATGTGAAAAACCTAGCGTACGATCTCTTAGCACTGTATAAGCCTCGGATATCTTCTGGAATTTCTGCTGGTGCATGACCTTCTCCTTGGGGTCGGAGAAGCGATCTGGGTCTGATGGAACGTTTATCAGCAAACAAAAGCGGTGTCGAGCTGGTACACGCTACTTACGATTTTTCATGGCGAGCATACGGAACGCCGACTGTATGTCTTCCTTCGACGCGTCCGGCTTGACCCCAAGTGTAGCGTAATACCCGAGCGCATCCGAGCCCTTTCTGGCTCGGCCTTGGCTTTCGTAGGTTTTGCGGTAGGTGCTTTCTTGCTTCTGATGATACTCATTGTATCCGCGCACCCACTCGTAGTCCCACGAATCCTGCTCCACTTGCTCGTGCTTCTTCTGCTCCCAGCTTCTCCATTCGTGTCGTACCCGGTTGGAGAACAACGGGTAGTAGAGGGTGGCCATTCCTACAGCTATGGTGGGGGCAACAACCCCGAGCCAGACGAATGACACGAAGGAGTGTTCCTGGAAATAGCCACTGGCCATCAGAAGAAGGGTGGTGGAGACTGCAGTCACCATGGAGGTTTTCTCGGGAGAGTAGAATAATTGACCCCCAGTGTTGAGCGTCGCTCCGTGGATGAAGGTCCGGAACTTGGTGCCCAGATACTCTTTTTTCGCAACAAAGACCGGGAAATAAACTGGCGAGACCTGCAAATCGAGGAGCTCTGTCTCTAGGTGCAACAGGCGGACATTGTCTGCCCGGTAAGTTTGCATCAAGAATCGCTCCGCTTGTCGTTCCTCTTGCATCTGCACGTATTTGCGGATGGTCTCGACGGCGATGTTGGGCTTGATGTTGAATATTTCCACGTGGCTAACCTCCGTCCGGTCTGGTAGAGTCAGGAGAGATGGGTCGAAATCCTGAATATCCTCAATGCCATCCCCATTCCCTCTGATCGGGTTGATGTAGCCCTTTTTATACTTGTAGGCACCGTAGATCTGCATCTGCGGGTCCGTGCTCATATACTCCCCTTCCAGAGTGAACTGTCGATCTATCCAACGCCAACGTGTCTCTATAGTGGCTTCGTTACGGTTGGTCGCACGGTTGTATCGAACAACAGTTTGGTTGTACCCCTGAAAACGAACGATGAGTTTGTCTGTGAGCTGAGACGAACCGAGCCAACGCCAACGAAAACCCGGCGAGCTGAATATACAGTACCACTTGTGCGGAAACGATGTTCGAAACGACCGAGGTAGATCCAACCCAGAATGGCACGTACCTGGCGTCCATCTTTTCGGGGTCTAGGTGGCGGGCGGAGAACCAACTTTTTCCGTGGTAGCGGGCGTAGGCCTTTTTTCCGAAACCAAAACCAAGGTCAGTGTGGGTGGTAGGGGAAGGAAAAGACGTGTAGAACGCTTACTTCAAGCGCTTCGTTCTTGGTTCGGGTGAAGGGAACCGCTTTAAGCTTGGTTCTCTTGGGCCCCTGCTTTGGGTCGGGAAACTTCGTCGCGTACTGACGAAGCAGAAGCCCCCCGAACCGTTCTCGCGGGATTTTCATCAGTGGCGATTTGGTCCAACTGGAGAGTACCAAACCACCTATGATGCTCGAGCGGAAATGAACAATTGTCATGGGTTTCTCTTTCAAGGCTACTCCTCTCCTACCAGGATGATGATATCCAAACCTGGCCACAACATGAAAATTTATTCCAAGCTTTGATGTCATGAACCCGCATAAACAGGATCCATATTTGGGAACGTGACGTGACTTCACTATCTGTTGAGGACATCATCCAATCAAGTGAGATATGGGTGAGTGGTTGTAAAGGTCGTTTTGATAAGTGCAACAAGTTGAAACACAGCACTAGTAACGGGAGGAACCATGTTTGAATGGGATTCTTTTATTGCAAGAGACTTCGATATATACACAATGGACCAAACCAACGCATGGTTGGGTGACCAACAATGGCTCATGAGCAAGGTTGCTGATTAGCGAATGAAAGCTGCTTCTAACGTACTGGGATTAGTTTCCTGTACCGACAGACTGCACAAAAGGATGGTTAAGCAGTTCCTCGGCACTGGGACGAAGACTCAAGTCACTAGAAGCCAGAAGTTTAGATTGATTTGGTTGAGAGAGAGTAGAAACTTGATATTGCTTACATTTCAAACGTTTTCTCCAAGAAATCCTTCGCTTCGTCGGAGATGTACTCCGGTATTTCGGGGGCTATGTTTCTACCAATCTGCGGGAAAAATCAATTAACATGCGGCCGAGGTTCAGAACAATAACCATGGTTAGTTGCCTGGAAAATTGCCTGCATTTGTGAGGAGGCAGGAAAGGGATGTTCGCCAGTGAACATTTCCACAACTAGACACCCAAGACTCCTAAGTTGGAGTTAGCACAGTGCGAGGCTTGTAAAAAAATCGGACTCTTACCATATATCGGCTTTCTTTGTGTAGTGGGTATTTTTAACCACCTCGGGGGACATCCAGAATACGGAACCTGGAAAGCCGAGAATTAATACCCGTTGTTCTTGCAGAGTGTTAAGTGCCAACAACATACCTTGCAATGAAGCTCGCGCATTAGTGGGGACCGTAAGCTCAGCTACGAACGAATGTTAGTACAGATTTGGGGCGGGAGAGGGAGAGCGACAAGGGTTTACTGTTTTCTGCTTTCTTGGAAATGCCAAAGTCGGAAATCTTCACACATCCTTTGTTGTCAACTAGGATATTCCCTCCTTTGATATCTTTGGGGGTGGATGTTAGGCTTTAATTGACGACCAATGCTCCTAGTGTTTGGGGGAAGTACCTCTGTGGATGATATTTCTATCATGAAGATAAGTCAAGCCCATCAAGATCTGTCGTACAAACGATCGCACCAGGGTTTCTTCAAATGCATTTCCGAATTTCTCTAGCAAAGCAGCGACCGAGCCACCAGGCACATACTCCAAGAAGATATTCAGATGCTCCTCATCCATCTGCGACCCTAATGATAGCAGTGAGTTGTCGGTACCGCATGATACCCAGACGCTATCCCAGGAACTTACCAAGATATCTTACAATATTCGGATGCTTCAATCCCTTCAGAAGAGCAATCTCACGTTGCAAAGCTTCCAACTTATGTGCAATAATGTTAGACCTCCTCCACTCCATGAAGCCGCAGCACTATACTTTACCATGGCGATTTTTCTTTCCTCGTTGCCACCGTCGTTCTTTGGGAGTTCTACCTGCTTGGCAGCCATCAGCTCTCCGCTAAATGGGTTAAGACCGAGATACACATTTCCAAAGGATCCGGTTCCGATCAGCGCACCTCTAATCCATTTCTCTGGGTATCCTAATATAGCCTAGTTCGTGGATGTTCTCTGGGATATTCGGGAGTCTACATACCTTTTGAGCCGAACGGACTGGCAGCTTTTTCACTAACGGGCGGAACTATGATCTCGGTGAACGGCAACTCACTCGCGCCAAGGTCCTTCTTCGTTTCCTTAGGCAGGTCAATCTCCGCAGAGGGCTCCACCAGCAAGCCAGACTGGCGAAGTTTAGCTATGGAATAGCGAACCTTGCCATTCTGAACCTCCAGCATGTGACTTTCATGTTCGGGAAAGAACTTCCCTAGATTCATGGAGATCAGCTCTGAGGGAGGTCTTTCGCCGAACACCTTCCTCAGCTTCGTGTGGGAATTGCTCTTCGGCGGCTTCTCCCCGAAGAAGTTCTCGAGCTTACGGATCGTGTGCTTCAAGGTTCCTTGTCGCTTAAAATCGTCATGTCGTAATGGCTGGTGCTTCTTGCGCAGAATCAACCGCTCTCGCTCGGGTCGATCCGGACTTTTGCAAATGGCTACTAGCTCATCGTCGCTGACGATACGCGCTGAAATGGAAATCAGCAACTCCCGCGATAACACCTAAGCACTTGGGTGATAACACTGACCTGCACCGGTGCCCCTAAATACGGTGAATATCGTATACTTCTCGGAATCGCCAACAATATTGAATTTGTGCAATATTTTCGCCATAATCCCGGAAGCGTCGGAAACATCTTGCAGACTCACTATACGTGTTTGGCCATCCTCCCCAAAGACACGAACACAATGCTGAAGTGGTGAAGGGAGGCATTAACGGACAAGCCGAAGCCACTGTTATTCCCATCATACATACCTGTTTGACTGCATCCACCGACATCACATCTCTGTTGACCATGGCCTAATCAAAATGCACTTCAGTAAGGGGTAGATTTGTCGGATGAGCTGGCGATGGGAATACCTTGCTGTTAGATATGTTCTGTGGAGCATTGGTAGAGCTCGTATCGGGCTCCGACACCTTGGTTTCAGTAAACTGAACGACCTTTTGGATGGGCTCGGCCTTCCTATTTGAAGGTGCCGGTATGGGCTTTCCATTTGTCGCTTTCTCGCCATATAGCATCTCAGGTGCAGTATCGCCTATCAAAATCAATCCGTCTTTGTTGGTGGGATTGGCGGTGCCTATCTTATCCTGTGGTATAGAGTTAGTTATGTGTGCACTGACTAAATATGAACCACCATTCACCAGCTCTAAATCGGTAGAATTGCTGGCCCATTGCTTCTTCAGGCCCTTGATGGCGGTCAAGATCCGAACACGCCCGCCCACAGTATTAACCAACAGCTCTTTCAAAGTGTCGTGACTAAGATCTAACAATGCGTCTCCGTTTATGTCGTTTTCTAAACAAAGGATGTCGAGGGGTTAACCACAACCATATATATATATGCGGGCTTAATGTATTCTCGGTTCCTGAATGCTACCTGCGAAGATTTGCTTGTACTGGCCGAGGTTGTTGTCATGAAGCCACTCGGCAACTTGGCTTTCAGTCCAGTGAGAAACTCTCTCACTCATCAAGGGTTGAGAAAAGGAGACCGAAGAGGGGGAGATGCTTACGGGGAAATCAGACGTTTTCAGCAACGCAGGTGAAGAAGTGGACTCTTGCATCTTGGAGGCACTTTTCAGTCAAAGTAGAGGTGTACCTTGAAGATGGACTTTCTGATGGAAGAATATTTGAGGTCTGCAATGGCCCAACAGATTCCTTGGAATATTTATATTCACATCAACATATGTTGAGTAACTTCCAAATCACCATGGAATTCAATTATATCAGTTGTCAATAATCATCCTTAAATTGATGTGCAAGATGTGGTAACCCTTCGTGACCATTCGATCTTACTACAGGATAAGGTTTATCATTGGTATGTTCATTGCAATAAGCATTTGATTGTGGCCAGTTCCAAATTTGGTAAAACGGCATTATTCAACGAATTGGTTGTGTGCCGAATTTGTAGAATCAATGCTGGAAGGCCAAAGAGCGAATGAACAGTGCGGGCAGTGTCTGAGCCAGATCTTGTGACTACACTGACTGAGAAGAATCAGCAAACGGTTTGCTATAAATAAGATGTGGACGCTGTTGAGCACGTCATGATCTGAAGCGACGTCTCCTATTCCATGGCAAATCGTGTAGCGGCCAACCCAAGAGTCCGTACGAGGGACACCTATGGCCAGCAATTGTGCATCAATGTGGCCATTTATACACACAAAAATGACAAGAGCTATGCTTGACCTGCGGACAACTCTTGATTAGCGCCCTGGCCTGTGTGCTGATGAATTATCTGTTGGCTATCCTGTGCGGAACATACATCCGGGAAACGTTTGTGCCTAAGCGCGTTGGCATCGTTTAACAGTGGATTCCGCCTTAGTTATCATTAGTTGGACTCCTTCCATTCATAAAACGGCGTTTCGTCCTTTGTCTTGCTTGAGTCGTTTTGCTCCGCTCTCTGATTCATGGCGGATTGCTTTCCAAAGAGAATTCGGTATTGGGTCAACTCCAATCCAGTTTCGAATCTAGTTCCACCAACATGATTCAACCAAACAGCGATGATACAGCTAGTAGGAGAGACAACATATATACTGGATTCAGTGGAACCCAGAAGAGCTCATATTCTAATTTTTGCCGAATACTGTTCCCATATCTCGAGAAATACCAAGAGTCGCTCCTGGCGCTTTTCCACAGGTGGAAAATCGGTTGACAGCTATCTAGGGTGCTGGTAGCAATATTTTCAACTTATTGGCGGATAATGGAACGGAGGACATATCCACAGCCAGCCCTTAATATAGAGCAGGAGCTTGTGCTTCTCGATATATACCAGGGTAGAATCGGAGAAACACTCTCGAGCATTAAGTGTAGCACTTCCACCGGAAAATCCTTTGTTTATGTAGTTTATTTATCGAGATATGACTTGGCCATCTTTGCCTGAGCCCTCCTGGCGTTTCACAGGTCAGTCAACGAGATTTAGTTCGAATATTCACTGGGAGAAGAATGGACTCTTTTTATGTCCAGGGGAAAAACTTTTCACTCCAACTCACCAGAAACGAAGCATTTTAGGTTCACAACGACTGTGATAATACTGGTCCACAACAGAATCCAAATAACTTGAAGTTTATCTAACTGACTCATACCCTTAAGGCATATGGAATTAGAAACTACAACAACAAAACCTATGAACGGCCTTGAAGAACTAGAGAGGCTGAAAATCGGTTAGGAAAGTGCCACTACAAATAAGGGCTCTAAGAGGTGGGGGTACATGGCCATGATTGAATTTCCAGGCAGCCATGCAGTGATATGTGGTTAATACAGAGAATCATAAACAGACCCCCTTATGAGATAGCTCCATGATTTTGGGCCTCTCTGAAGCCTATCTAAAATATCGAATTTTTTTTCGATATTCACGAAAGTAAATATACATTTGAAATTGCTCGGTCACAATAAGGATGTGATTTGTATTAAATAAATCATATTGTCGTCATCAAGCATGTTAACCAAGATATTTTCGCCAAATTGGTTTGAACAACTAGCATCTCTCTCTCTCTCTCTCTCTTTCAAACAATAACAGTAGGTTAGCCTTCCCCTTCCCAGATTGACCAGGTACTACCATGAAGATTTACGCCATCTCCGTATTACAAGTGGATTGCAAGCCAGTCCACGAGCTTGCCAGCGAATATGAGCTCTCTAGCTTTGGCTTCTTCCAACGTGGAAGGTGATTGATGGGATTTATTAACGCTTCACTGACAAAAATGATATTCACCTCCAATTTGTGTCCTAAAGTGTCCAAGAGTTCATGAGTTTTTTCGCCAAAACTATCTCCGAAAGAACTAGCCCAGGCCAACGCCAGAGTGTGGAGCAAGAGAGTATGTTCAAGTGAGGGAAACCCGTACCCACTGTATGTACTAAAGACTTTCTCCCCCCGTTCTAGACTATATCGGTCACGTATTCACAAAAGCCGAAGGGGTTTCTGGAGTCATTATAGTGGATCGTGAATATCCAAGACGTGTTGCCTTTTCTTTGTTGAGCAAGATTCTCGACGAGTTTATGAGCAAGTACCCCAAGAATGAGTGGAATCAGATGAGAAGCTATCCAGAGCTCAAGGAATACCTCACCAAATATCAAGACCCTAAGCAAGCTGACACCATCATGCGAGTTCAGCAGGATCTTGATGAAACTAAAGTTGTTCTAGTGAGTAGCTTCCTCCTTTCTCCTTAGTGCAGTTTTCTGCCTTTCACATAAGTTCCCCAAGCACTCCAGAACTCACAGTTATATGCCTCTAGCACAAAACCATCGAGTCCGTCCTCCAGCGTGGCGAAAAGATTGACAGCTTGGTAGAGAGATCGGACGAACTATCCACCCAGTCCAAGATGTTCTACAAGACAGCCCGTAAAACCAATTCCTGCTGTTCAGTTATGTAAAAATAGCCCCAGATAAATCAGTGTCTATTTCAGAGCTTATACACCAAATGAGCAATTTCTTTTTGAGTGGATCCTCGAGCCACACTTCCTGTTCTACTTTTGGTTGCACTTCTACAATCCGATCTCAAGAAAGGTTCTCGTATTTTCAATCCCATCAAGTCGGGCGTCTGCTTTATTATATGAGGTTGTGTATACGTGAGCGCAGGGATAATTTGTTATCAGAGTGAATACGCTCGCATGCTGGATTGGGTTTACACTGAACATTCGTTTCAGAAGCAAAGCACGCTATCTATACTGTTGCAACAAGGGGCTTGGTGTATCCATGCAATCAAGCAGAACGATTCATGAGTGTCCTCTAGTAGCGAGCTTATCTTGCCTCTGAGCCATTGAGCATTAGTTTGTGAGTAGTACGAGGCCCTGGGGTTCCATTTTGAAGAAAGCCAAATACTATTTAGGGATTGCTTTTCAGCAAGTAAAGATCAAATCTCCAAAATCCGGATACTGTAGTGGGGTGGCTGTTGGCCATGATGATAGGTGTGCTGTCATTTAACGAGCCCGTCTCTTACCCTTTTCAGCTTGGATTTAGAGTAACATAAATCGATTCAGCAAGAAAGGGCCTGTTCGCAACGGTAGGTCACACTAATTCACCATGTATGATAAAGGTGACTTCGAGTTCAACCTGGCACTTCGTCGTCAGCTAATCTTGCACGGAAGGTTGTGGCGTTTGAAGTACAAAGAGAAGGTTGATGGAGTGACGCTTTACTACGCTTTCTGCTACAACCTTATCATGATATGCTTCATCCATGGACCTAGGTGTTGTACTTGGACCTAATGTAGCACCGAAATGTGCGCCAATTGAAGTCTAGCAACCACTGTTGTATTCGGTGTTACCGTTTATCTCCTGCACAGGGCCTAGTTGCCACACACACACACACACACACACACCAACAATTTGACCCCTACACAATTATTGTGCTTATCATCGCCTGAACACGTGGATTTATTGATCATCAGGGATTTAGATTTGTCATATCCCATTATAGTGGCGGGCTCTTTCTAGCCTTTAAGCTCTGCTCAAACGCATAAGCATAGCTTAACAGCTGGTCGTCACTACATGGAGCACCAGCAAAGGCGAGGCCGAACGGCGCACCATCCTCCTTCGTATAACCGAATGGAACGGTAACGACTGGGAATTTTGCAAAGCCGAAAGCTTGTGTGGACAGAGAGGGGGTGACAAATGCAAATGCGGTGATTTTTTGTTGATCCATCTGAGTGAGAAGGTACTGGCGGATGTATTTGTCCACAAAGTTCAGCCGCTCCCGAGCCGCTTTGGAGCTAGCCCCGCGCGATTTCATTGCCCCTTTGATGAAGAGGGTTCGAACCTTTGGGTCATTGATAGCTTTGTAGTCGTTCACCAGTTTCTCAAAAGAAGGGACTTTTCCAGACCTAAGGGATTTTATGGTCTTGTCAAAATACGTGTGGACCTGGTCTAAAAAGGAAAGGTGTCCCTGTACAAAATGAGTGGCATTCGCACGGTTGGTAGGTAGAACCATGGCTCCCAACTGAGTCAATATGACCTTGGCGGTTTCTATCGCGTTTGGTGAAGAAGGCTTCAATGAAGCAGGGAATTCCGGATGGACGAAATTATTGTCACTGGCAAACAACGCAATACGAGCATACTTCATGATGTTTGTACTGAGATTCTCGCTAAGTGGCTGGTCACGCAGCTCAGGGCATGCTTTGGTAGCTTCATCTCTTTTGTCAGATGCTTTGATGGCGTCCAACACGATGGCTACGTCTTTCACCGAGCGTGCCATAGGCCCATACGTATCGTATTCGTTGGACCAGAGGAAGTTTCCTGTTCTACTGGTCAGACCTACTGTAGGCCTCATGCCAACAATTGCGTTCAGAGCAGACGGCATGATAATTGATCCTGTGGAATCCTCTCCAACAGCCACTGTCACCAGGTTTGCTGCTACTGCAACGGCAGAGCCAGAAGCAGATCCAGATACTGGGGCTTTTGGGTTATATGGATTAGTTGTCTGTCCGCCCATTGTGCTGTACCCGTTACTGCCCACAAGACCATTCAGCTCGCCCATATTCCCCTTGCCGAGAATCACCGCACCCGCCTTGCGTAGCTGTTGCACAATAGACGATTCCTCTGAAAGGTGAGAGCCGGCGAGGAACTTGGATCCTGCGTTTACATCCATCTTATCCTTAGTCTCCATACTTGAGGAAACCAAAACTGGGATTCCGTGCAATGGGCCACGGGTCTTTCCGCTGTCACGCTCTTGATCCAATTTGGCCGCGATGCTGATCGCTTCTTGGTTTGTGATCAGCACGGCGTGCAAATTGGGGTTTAGCTTCTTGATTCGGTCCAGGTACATCTCCACCAGCTTTTTCGAGGTAATCTTACCCGATTGTAGCCATTCACTCAGACTATCGATAGTGGCCTCCTCCAGCTTCACCTCCTGACCGTAGGAGCCGTTGCCACCCGAGGAGTATTCGGAGGAACCATTGGCCTCATCATAACTATAGGAATCAGGCGAGCTAACGGTTTCGTATACGTACTCTCCACCATCGGTGCCGTCTCCAACCGACTGACTGTCACTGGGGGAGCCACCCAGAGTACCTTGCACCAACATAATCGCACCCAGGCACAATAGTGGCCATGCTTTCATCGAATAAGACAACCTAACCATCTGGCTTGTACTTCGGCCGTTGGGACTCGACAAACGATTTCGAAAGAAGAGCGGGGTGGCAAATGCAGAGTCGATCCAAGTACTCTAATGGTGGAGAGGCAGTGGCTTTCCTGAGGAGAGACTGCGGCCGTGAGAAACGATTGAAATCGGTTAGCCTTGTGGAAGAGATATACGGGTGGATCCGAGGTATTTGAGGAGATTTCTCCATCCAATGTAATGGATTCTCTACTGTGTCGGAAGCCAATGGGCTTATTTTCCGCCAGCCGGATTTGAAACAGAACGCTTCCCAAGTCTCGTTTCGTAGATGTGTTACAAGCTGGCTTGCCCTGCCTAGGATGTAAGTGGCTTGTTTCAAAGTAACGCAATATCGATAGGTTGGGCAGCTCAGCAAACCTCATTGGCGGTTTCATGTTAGTTTTGCATTTGGATCGTAGACAGGATTCCACTCCAGAGAAGCACAATAAACCACCATGTTCGTCAATTTTAATCGAATGCTGGTTTTCTTCGTACGACATGATGTGGCGTCAATGATGTCAAGCAATGAGTGTACATTAGATTTTAGATACTGGCCTTTGAATAATTACATAGCATTTGAGGCTGAGGGCTTCCAACCAATCAGCGCTCGGTATAGCGAACATTTTGGGGTTAAAATGGCTCTAGGTAGTGGTGGTAGGCAAAAACGCGAGTAATGTAGAACGGACTGTGCGCGCAAAGCAGCAAAGGGATTATGCCGTACACCTGTGTTGCCGCCCTAGGGATCGGGATGCTCACTGTGGTCTCCATTGCTGCCCACGCTTGTATACTGCAAATAGCAAAACCCCAAAAATCGATGTCAGGATAGCCAAGCCGGTAAACAGCCATCCTGGACCCATGGCTTTCATTAACGGACTAACAAGCGCGGAGGCAATAGCAGCGGATAGATATCTCATGCAGTTGTTGAGGGCGGTGGCGGATGCGCCCAGCCCTGGGAAAATATCCACCATATACGTGGATATGGAGGAGAAAATGTAGGTCATTGAAAAGCCAAGGAAGAACATGCTCACTAGAGGAGCAGGAAGTGGCAACTTCGTTTGTACAAACCAGCCATAGCACAGAAGCATAGCTGGAAGAAGTACAGTCCCCAACCACACCGCTCGAAACCGCGCTTCTGCTGGTACAGGACGTCCATCGTTCTTCTCACGTAAGTGGCGTAGTGAGTGGTCGGTCACTCTACCACCAACCGAGGAGCCGATCACATTTCCAATCCCTGAACTCAAGAACACCAGGCCGACCGCCGAAGATCTCAGATGATAGGTGGGAACAAATAAACTTGGTAAAGAAGTAGTATAGCAATAGATTGCGGCAAAAATCATGCAGCCATACGCCATAACAATCATGACTGCTGGGTATCGCAAGAATAATAATGGCTGCAGGAAATTGATCGGACTCGCCTGTAATGGGCCGCTGTGGCTCTTATTCTTCTGCTGCTCCACTCGAGCTTTGGTCATTGTCTCTGGCAGGAAAAAGACAATCAAGAGTAAGGCGAACCCTCCCAAGCCTGCAATCAGATAAAAGATCTTCTGCCAGCCAAGGGATTCACTCATGAAACCACCAATTACAGGGCCTGATGGGGCAATGATTTAGCATATGCTATGGCAAATACA
The DNA here is from genome assembly GCA_002104905.1 of Basidiobolus meristosporus CBS 931.73. NCBI lineage: Eukaryota > Fungi > Basidiobolomycota > Basidiobolomycetes > Basidiobolales > Basidiobolaceae > Basidiobolus > Basidiobolus meristosporus. The sequence continues at coordinate 19,948 of MCFE01000732.1, forward strand.
TCCTCCAATCTTACCAATGATCGGGCCTAGTAAAGGGCCGATGAAGTAGAATCCAAAGGCAGTTCCTCTCTCAGCTGGAGGGAATACATCACTAATCGTCCCGGCACCTAGTTAATGGAGTGTTAGCTAGGCTCAAGGTCTGCTAACTTTTCCATATACTGACCTACGGACAGAACTGCTGAGGCGCCTATGGCCTGAATGGCACGCATTACTATCAGCATGATGATGTTCACTGATAGCCCACAGCCAATACTTCCGGCCACATAGATGCTCAGAGAGATCAGGTATATCAGGCGACGACCAATATGATCGGAGAGTGTTCCCCAAATTAGGGGCTACGGTGCAATAGAGTCACATTTAGTGCAGTTGATGCATAGAGGTGGAAAGTGCCACTCACCGTAACCGCCAGGAATACCATATACACAGTAATAGTCAGGTTTACCGTTGCATCTTCCACCTGCAGATCATTTCGCATGTGATCTAGAGCCGGAACCTACATACCAATAGTAAGTACAAGCACGCCACAGAGGTTGAGAACAGCGAACACGCACAAAGATGTTTGTTGAAAGCGGGCCTATTAAGCCTGCATAGGCAATGATCAAAATAATTAGAGCCTTCTTGATTGGCGAGAATGCGCGTGGCGCATTCGGCGAATTTTCATTTTGCAATTGCCGTGGAATCCCAGTCAACCCGGCGACCTTCTCCTCCCTTGCAATACAGTTTTCTTGGACCAGAGTGGTAGCACCCGACTCTTCTAGAGAACTAACCCCGACTTGACCCCCTTTCTCAGGATCCTCCGCGACGTTCATGGCCTAGCAAAACAGATACGATCGAAGAAGAAATCGCTTGCAACGATGGGTTACCAGATAGGACGAATACTAGACCCATTAGCCTGCCTTCATGAGCAGTATATATAGCTTCTGAAACTCTAAGTAAAGCTTAATACGAGCACCGTATTTCTGGTAAAACCGCAAGGAATATTAGTAGAACCAGGCCATCACCTGATTAGGAAGGAGATTCCCATTAGAGGCAAAGAAAAAAGGAAAATAAGGAAAACAAGCTTTTGTCTAAACCAAAAGAGTTGACTCCATGCCTAATACTACGAATCGCTACACAATCCAAAAACAATCAATGGGTTTCCTGGTTCACACACGCATCAAGATGAAACTCCAGTCGATCTCACACCCCAATCTTCAGGCGTTTGAAGGGGCCCATCAGCACTGTTTGGAAACCAGATTGAGTCATACGCTCACCCAAGGTGATACCAATTTAGCAATCAAAAATTAATAAATCTGGCTATTACGTGACGACATGGAGGGAGCAGCCGCCACGGTACTTCTGTTTATCCTCTCGGGGATACATATTTCCCTCACCAAGAATATGCCCCATGATCACCGGTGCGTATTAAGCGCCCCGCTCCCTACATGAAACCAGTTACCTGGATGTTGCTAAATCGTCTGTGTTCAAGTGGTCCCCGCTATTCCATGACCGACACTCCCAAAGAGTGACAAACTTCACCAAGCTCCAAAGGTATTCTTGACCGTTTCTCCATCAATATTGATTCATACGGTACGGACTAATCTGACGCTCGCCATACCAACAGTTACACTTTACCGAGATCTGTACAAATGGCTGAGCAGAGAGTGCCTTGGGTTGCTACTCGATGTGATGCAGACTCCCATGCATTTGCCGTTCCAGAGAGGTACTATTTTTAAGGCGGATCTAGCAAATCACCCAGTGATGTGATGAGACCAAGATCAGTGACTGGCACCACGCCACTGACATTATCGCAAATGTCTTGGTTTTTTGGTCAATGAGGACAGAGCGGTGTTGAGATAGCACTCTAATTGCTATTGCAGGTAGAATTTGGGTCTATTGAAGATGCAGAAACCCTGGGCTGCTCGGTTACTAAGATACAGTGGAATCTGTCGTCCATGCTTAGTCGCTGACACCTTTGATATTTCCATAGAGACTTCGGAGTGCAGTGAAGGGTTCAGAGCTGGGTTTGTTTACTTATCCATGTATTTTTGATTATATACTTGGTTAAAATGATTGAAATTGATGGAGACTTCGATAATTCTGAAGAACGGTGGAAATATGAGATGGTTGAATATTTTATGACTAAAGACCCCAAATGTTGAGCACATTTCTCCAAAGCCTCCGAAATAGAGCTCATTGACAAGAGCAGCGTTTGTTCACTAAACCAATATACAAGACCGGCACACACTCCAAGTTTTCTTCTGTTGTAAAAATTCGGAATTCCACCTAAATATTCACCTAACTTAGTCACTTAGATCATTACCTTCAAACCCTAGAGAATACTGACCAAATTTCTTGTCGGGATTTACTTAGAATATTTACCCAGAACATGAAAATTAGATAAGTTGTCCAAACAGCCCCAAACTTTGCAAACATGTTGTTGGGACCTTCCTAACCTTATTCTACGTGGTTGTTATGCCAAGACCATGTCAAAGTATAAATACTACTTTTACATTCAATAAATCATTAAGTGGAAACCACAGAATCTACTTGTTCTCCCAATCACTTCCAATATCTCTAAGACTCTTACAACGTCTTCTACACTGGCCACCCTAACCATATTCTGTGTGAGTTTGGTTGTCTGAGCTTAAGGATGTTGAAGCATATGTCCCAGTCAGAATCACATGTGCATATCAGTAGATATCCAATATGGATAGAAACTCCTAATAAATGAGGATTAGGGATCATATGCTAAATACTACATGGAGTATATATGCTATCTCATAAGCTCTTTCCAGGCCAAGTATGAAGCCTATATACTATCATATAGCAGCATATGGAGTGAAAGCCATCACAAGACCACACTGAAATGGCACAAATACCATCAAGAAATCCAATTTGGTAAATGCTGATGGGAACACCTCAATAAAGTATAGAACCTAGCTTTTACAAGAAGTGATCTTGACACTTGGCCATTCCATGAGTCTATGTATTCTTTGTAATTGCAGAAACAGACAATTGATCACTGTCCAAGCATAGTTAGCATGCCACTAACTTGCACTCTCAGCATATTACATAGCTCTGAGTATAGTATTTATACCCAAAGCTCATTCTTAATTGTTAATGCCAATTCAAACTTCAGCATATTGAGGTTTTACTTGGTTGTTCCAAGCACTCCACGTTGCAACCTACTAATTGCATACAATTATTTGGATGCAAGCATTAACACAAATCTATTTTAAATCGATTTCAAACTGCATTTTGCTGGCGGAATTGTATAAACACTTTGGCAGGGACTCAACTGAAGTGGAGCATTGGTCGTAGCTCGTCATCAACTCCACAAGGGAGTCCTATATCCATTTTTGCGATCCTCGCCACCTACTACAAGTATAAATGTTACATTTTTCCTTCATATATATATATATATTTATATTTATATATTCTCGTATACCTAGATGCCTCATATAATCCCCAAGTCCCTTCTTTTATGGGCTACAGAGTTCACTCCAAAAATGATGTCCTATCCCGCCTCTCTACTGACTCGAAGATTCTTGTTACATAAGGAAGGCCTGCCGAAAATGATAGCAAGTAGATTGAAATTCAGGGACCAATTTTGATGCGTATTACGGAGGTGTGTACCAAATGGATACCATTTGCTGAGGGAGATCAGCAAGAGAAGGTTTCAGATTCACTTGATATGGGGTTAGGTACTGCGAGCTGATTTTCAAGATATCACTCCAGATGGATATTTCCTAGGAACTGTCCAATACCCTCACTCGCTATATTGCCGCATTCAGCATAAAAGTCAACAGTGGGTTTTAGACTCTTGAGTAGAGTCATAGAGACGTGAAACAACATTCATAGTTAATCATAATTAAGCAGAAGTTGAGGTTTGGACCCCAGTCTGGGTGCACAATGTGCTGCAAACAATTAGTACTGTACCTAATTGTTTGCAACAGAATCAAGCGAAGGCACGATCCACTTCCAACTAGTACAAGGTGAAATGATCCGCTATTGATGCAAGCCCATACGCATCAAGCTTCATAATGACTGGCGTTGTGACAGCTATCGATATTTCATCCTATCCGAAGGATCGCCAAAATGTGCCCACCAATAACCAAGTTGAATATTTCACTCTGCTATACTGATGGTTGGGTACAATGCTAACCACCTCCTATGCGTTGTAGAAACCCATAAACTGTACCAGAAATCCGTAGGTATGAAAAGAGTGGCGCTGAGCAAATTACAGTACAGTAAGACCATTCCTAGTAGAGATCGTCGCTTAGCCATTAACCCGGACCCCGTCTAACGCAACATTGCGAAGCCACCAATTGACCAGAGCTTTGGGGTTTTCAGAGTCCTTTCAAAAGTGATTGTCATTTTAGATAGCTTTCAGGACACCTTGCAGTGCTCCCGATTAGGGTGCATTGCCAGCCATGAAAACTTCACTTTCTACTCTAGCGGATTATCTACAGCCGATTCGTCATCGAGGATCTGCTAGATTTGCAATAAATCCAGTGAGTGGCGGATCTTTGACTACCTCAAAAGGCGCTGGTGCAACTTCATAGTGTGAGAAAATCATGCCACTAGAAATAAAGTTACGCCCATCTAGAGCTTCCAGAATGGCGCAAACTCAATTTGAGTGATATCATTTTTTCCCAATATTCAGCACGTTATAGCCGCTGGTGATCCTTCATATCCATCAGTTTATATGCTGATATGGATCAGTATTATTGTAGAATACATGGGGACAGCATGCTCCAACTCTCATCAATAGGCTCCATTCAAACGGCTCAATGATTGATACACTATTTCTTTCTAACCAACGAACAGATGGGGAGTGCATGATACTGGGAACTCCTGAGCAGCCATCGGTGTATATTACTTACATAGCTTTTTGATTAGTAATTAATCTATTTGTAACTGCTGTTGCTTCTATTCTTAAGCTCTCATTGCATTGGCCCGGAAAATATGATGAGAGCCGGAATATACATAACAACGGGTCTGGGGGATGAGGAAAGAAGCTGCATACTATCAATAAACACAAACATCCAATATCTCTTGGCTATTTCCACGTCTCTTGGCATCAATTTATTCGATTTCTGCAGATTGATGCACTGGGCTCGCAATCCGCTCAACATACTAGATTGTTAAATACGCATCTATGAGGGCATTCATTGAAATAATTCGCATCTAGCTTGGGCTGAGTGGTAAAACTGATTTAAGTGCTGATGGAGATACCTCAGTGTTTGTTGCCAAGTGGGTGTCCCATTGAACTAAGGGATATCGTTAAGAATGTGCCGATACCCCTCCACTTAACTTTATTCCCAATATACTTTAGCCCATACAGATAATACTTGACTAGGAACCACATAGACAGCGGTATATACGGATAAAACTAATTACGCACACGCTAAAAGGATAAGCCGACTGGTGGTTTCTCCATTGATTGTACTAGCCCAACGGTACCAACAGAATAATATCGAGATAAAGTTGCAGTGATGTTACATTATTTCAAGTTAGAGGTTTCATCAATTTTAGTGGCCTACTAATAAGGAAGAAGGAAAACTTGTAGCTTGCTCACCACATTTCCATAAAGGGATGTATCTGGAGAATTTTCCTTTTCTCCAGCCCAGTCTACCGCCGGGAAAACCAAGTGCAAAGTGAATTTAGAAACCCGAGTAATCTGTAGTTGGCCACAGCAGGCCTTGTCTCTTAGTCGATGCCGGTAATATGCTAAACTAATAGGATATGACAGGATAGGTTAGGATAGGGTGGAATAGGATAGGAGTATGGTGGATGAGTCGTGCCTTTCTCTTCTCAGTCCCATATATTGTGCTGAGAACTACCAGCAGATTGCCTGATGATTCGGGAAAATTGAAACCCGAGCGTCCATTAGCTTTGTTACCTGTGCCTGGAATAACCTTATGCCCATTTGACGCAAGGGAGAGTGATTGGAGCACTGGGAACCATTCGCTAGGTGCACACTCATCAGTACATGAGCTGATGATCCATAATTGTTCAAAAAGGTTGCTTTTAATCCTAAACAGGCTTCACATGGATTAATCATCATATTGAAGGCTAATTCAGAGAGAGAATCATACATCACCATTACTAAATATGCGAACCTGTGCATTGTTCAGAGGATAGTTGGCCAATGGTGGACATTGTTACGGGCAATCATGAGTGAGGATATCCTTTTATGGGAGGCATGATACACATGCTCACATTAATAGATTTGGTGCTCCCTAGGTTGCGAATGGTTTGTACTTGAGATCGCACACCTGGAAATTGACAATCAACAAGCAACAGCTGCATCAGCAGTATGTGTCCGTACATGCAGCGTGGCCTATTTGAATACAAGAGCAAGCACAACTTGCATGTAGGGGCTGGCCACCGGTGGGTAGAGAAGCGTAATCATGCCAACTGGAGCCTTTGCCCATCATCGCCAGACTGGTAGTAAGCACTAAGCGTATATTTAGGGTTGCTGCTGCAAGCGTAACTCTAACTTTCCTCATACCTGCTGAATGCAGGTATCGTGCAGATGTATCTTAATGAAGATCCTTACCGCCAATAAGGTTGGTGGACTAAAAATAGTGGAGGGCAGTGAGGGTGAGCGCTATATTTGGCAGAAAAGTGATGAAGCGATTGATGTGGGTGAATTTTCCTTATGCATCGACACCAGGCAACCTCCAATAACTTGGCATGACATCGGATGAAGGGGCTTTTGTTCAGCTTGCTCACTTGATGATCCAGTGGCAGGAGTCCGCAATCCGGCTCTGACCAACCGGATCTTGAGGCGGTGCAGTAGAGGTCACCTCGATTCCTTGCAAATTTTAGATCCGATAAGCTCTGGGGTTTACACGCCAATTGGGCACCGCTGAGACGCAACCCTCATCGTTCAGGCTAATCTAACCTCTGTTTTCTAGCCTCTGGGCAGTGCCCTCAGATGAATGGATGCATAGTTTTTCCGGCTCAGGACGTTTCAAACCCGATCGTTCATTTCAGATGGGTGAAGCTTGAGATCAGGATAACATGACTCTGAGCACAGCTGGTTATGGTATTTCCTAATACGGGGGGTGCTTTATCTTTCAGTAATTGTGCAAGACGTGGTTTGTAATACGGATTTAACTTCTCGCTCTATAGTGGATTCGAAGCCAATCACGGTGGCCCATATTTTCCCATACTGACAACCTTATAAATACCCTGGCCAGCTCTTGGCCTCTCTCATTAGTGTCTTCATTCTTTTACCAGCCTAACTGTGACAGCTGTGATTCACTGTTGCACTGTACATTCTTTATCTTATTTATATTTTATATATTTATCCAATGGAAACCTATTACGGATACATCGAGTCAGTCCACGATGCTCTTCTCATTTTTGAGGCCTGCCGACTTGGTTTGCTCCATCGCGTTCAACGCCGGTTGAGCGAGAAAGAAAGGCACCGAATCCGCTCTGGCTCGGTTTTTGTCTGGGAGGAGGAGGAGTCCGGAATGCGTCGCTGGACGGATGGTCGTACTTGGTCACCATCCAGAGTTCATGGTAGCTTCCTAACCTATCGTGAGCTGGATAACAAACGCAAGCCCGGCAAGCCCTCCGACACCCCATCCCCCACTCTCTCTTGTAATGAACCAGATTTTGATAGTCGTTCACACCACTCTGAGGATTTCCATTATAAGAACAACGGAATGATCAAACAATCCCTCTCTGTCACCACCATAAACAACCGCAAACTTCACCTTATTTGTTATTTCAACAAGGAGCATGTTTTCACCGGAAATCTGAAGCTACCTTCGCAAGACCCTTCGTTGAGCGTGATCACTATTCCTAAAGGGATCTATCCGGACATGACCAATGACTTCTATCCTCCTTCTCATGGGGACCAACGTGTAAAGTATCGTGAGGATTATGCCAAACCCAATCCATATCACAAGCATGGGCGTGCACCAGAGTACGTGCAAAACCATATCTCAGCCATCACGAACTACGAGCGCTACCGCCTCCCAAGCCCAGCTAACTCAGAAACCTCTTACCGTGAAATTGACTTGGCACCTCTCCGAGGCTCCAGTAACTACTCGCCCACGTTGAACCTACCCCCACCTTCATTGCCATATCAAGATGTTCGCCTGGAGCGCCTTCCATTTAGCGAAGACCGCCGACAATTGGCAGTACTTACCACCGTGTTTTCTCTGTGATGTACATTCGTTGAATTTTAATCACAACGCGTTCAGACTCCAGAACGACTGGAGATACCCTTGTAATCCTTGATGTAGAGAGAGCTTACTAGCATCCAGCTTGGACTCCGTTGAGATCGCCGGAGTGTTCGCTTTCCCCTCCGCAATAGTCACTTGTTATTACAATTGGACATACCTTCAGTGCCAAGCACTGCATCAAAGCTTAGCAAGACTCGTGTATTTTTTGTAAATAAATTTCTCGTAATTTTCACCAGATGGAGCACAATATCCACCCCCATGAAGTTACAACTGGAAGTCATTTCTTGGCATTGAAAATAAGGGAATAATTAGTATTCTGTGGCCAGTCAATCAGTGAGCGGAGTTGGGCCATCAAGTAACAGCGTCCATGATGCGATTGTCCAAAATTGTATTAATCAAGCCTACATTTATCGGCCACAGGCGCTCTGTAAGACATCTGCTTGAGACAGTATTTGCACCAAGCGTTCACCATACATCTTTGCACAATAAACCATAAGAAATCCCGTTTCAGGCCTTCACCATCAAGAGCAGACCTGATGTGGATGCATAAATCCTGCTGCAAGTGTAGCTCCAAACTACATATCTCCATGAGCCATAGTTATCCCGAATAGCCGGGGAGAGTAATTCCACCCTATGGGGGTTCGTCTTGTCCTTTCCTGTTGTTGGAAAGCAAGCATCCAATGGCTGATGAATACCGTAGCCCCTGCCAATTTCGGTTGATTAAACCTTATTTTTCCTCGTCTGGATTAGTAAGGAAGCAAGGAAAAAACAATTCCACTTCTGAGTTTAGATCGGTCAATTGGAATTCCGGACGTTGCGTCGTCACCTGATGATTAGATACGTGAAGTGTATATGAAAAGGAACTTTTGGGTGACACCGGTGTATCTGTATTATCTTTGTTGAACATGCAGTTCATCATTGTGCTCCCATTGAGCATGCCAATACCTTATTTCAGAGAGCATACTAATACGACAATCTAGTCATGATGTGTATGTTACACCAGCTTCTTTTATCTTCATTAGCTTTGGTAGGATCCTAAGCGGGAAACATGTACCGCTGCCAAACCTGTATGTGCCCGCCGTCAGCCTGAATTGGGTGGGTGAACGAGGTATACTATAATAGGGCCAAGGGTGAAAACTGCGATGGCTATCTAAAAGAGGGAAAATGTACATGGATTCTCCCGTCACACAACTCTATTTTTTTCATTGAATTTCATAGTGTTGAAGGAAAGCCATCAATACATCTGCTCAAGGTTTGGTGACGACGTGTCTTTGAACGTACAGGTGTTGAAACAGCACCGTTCTAGAGCTTGCGCTGTTCGTAGATTACAAACCTGCAGGAAAAAACTCGCTATTTTTCCGTGGCAGAAAGACGTCAACCCATTCTTAGGGGTGTCGGCTCAGGCAGTTTTTCCGCAAAATGCCGCCTACGCCAGCCGAGCCGATCATGATTGAAGAATTCTCCTTGAAACGCAAATAGACTCGTACACACGTGTTCCCCATCTCTCCATCTAAACACAGATGCGTTTTCCTAATGCAAGGCTTTGCAAGTGTGCACGCATCTAACTCTGCCACGGGGTATACTCGCAACCGCCATTTGATATTTAGCTAGTTGCCTAAATAGATTGGCATGGCCTTGTAGCACCCCCTCATTGTAACTCGAATGAGGTGGCAGCTGATGAAAGAGTGACGAATATGTGAATTCTGTGAAATCGAATGGGGTCACAGTACACCATGATTATGATTAAGAGTAGAGCTGCAAGGTATTTATCGCGTGTAATGGGCTTACCTCGATTTTTCTGTGCTACTTCCTAACTAAATATTAGCAATCCCCTTTTGAAGAAATCCACTTGACGCTGTCAATAAATCCATACACAATGCCTCAAACGGGAATCCCTTTTACAGAACACTATGAAACAGCCCAATGCTCACCCAAAAAGTTTTAGAGTTGAAATCCGACATCTCGTGGGATATCGATCTTTGCTTTGTCCACGTCCGGTAGCAGGTGGTATTTAACCGAGGTATATGCAATGGGTACTGCCTCGGGAGTCTTATGAAGTGTATGGCGGTAATCATCGCGATGATGGCCCCATTAAGTAAATAGATCTGATCCGTCTATTCCCTACCAGATGGTGATCGTGAACTGCAAATCCAATGAGCAAGAGTGAAGTACCCATTGCAATAGCGAGTAGAGTGAATTTTGCACATCAAGGGAAACTCAAGGGGGGGGGGATTGCTCCTGCTGAGACTATGGTTCGTCTATCATAGAGTTTTGTCATCATAAAATGATGGTGGCACCAACGCTAACTAATTGCAACAGAGATCTAGCATGCACTGATCTGTGCAATCACTATCAACATTCTAAAGTTCGCCAATTTCAGCGGATTGCTTGGGCATGCTAACTGGCTTGGTTTCATCAGATGCGATGCTAACAAAGGAATAACTGAAGATGCCTGGCCTACACCTTCTCCATGGATGAAGGCTCGTGGCGGAGTAGCAGGGTATATAAGCAGTGAAAAATCCTACCTTATTCAGGTTTGCCTACTTGTAATCCATTTCGAGGTGGACATCCCCATTACAGTAACATATCTTGTCATAACCTTTTAGTTGCCACCAGGAGGTGAGCACACCTGGAAGTCCCCTAGCTAACTACCTCTAAAAGTAACTCTAACCTAACGTAGTCTTTAAAATAACCCGAACCATATCGTGCTACGAAGTCCATATCCTCCGTATACTTTAACCGTAGAAAAATGGATCTCTCTTTCACAATCATCATCTTGTGTATTTTACAACTCGGCGTGGACTCAAGGAGATCTCCAGGCCTGTATACGCTCGTATCCGGGAGTAGGCAAGATCCCCGGGGACTGCATGGTAACATTGAACCCTTGACGTTTCCCGAATAGTGCTTTGTCCTGAACAAAATTCAGATATATCTAGGATAATCTCGGGGCCTAAAAGCCATGTACCAATTCTTCCCATCAACCACGGGCCCAAAATCTCGGCTAGCCAAAAGGTGGGTATAATTCATGATGATCAAGAGTGGGGGGCAGGCGCTCAAAACAAATATCGTGGGCGATCCACCACACGAAAAAGCAAGAAGAGAAACCAGAAGCACCAAACAGCCAAAAATCGCCCAAAGCGACACAGCAAGAGTAGGAAATCTCGAACAAGGCCAGAGCCGAAGACCTCAAGATCTGCACCGACTACCAAACCCGTATCGAGGCCTACGGTATCAGGCGAATCGCCGCTGACCACGGAAATAACAACAGATGGTTATGGTTCTGGCAGCTTCACTCGCTACAAGAATTATCTAAATCAATCCATCCTCTTTTTCGAAGCCCAACGCTCCGGCAGACTTCCTGCCAACCAACGCGTCAAGTGGCGCAAAAGCGCTCATGTCGAGGATGGAAAAAAGTACAACTGGGACCTGAGCGGTGGATACTACGATGCTGGTGATTTTATCAAGTTCGGATTACCTGGTGCCTATGCAATGACAATGCTCTCGTGGTCACTACTGGAGTACCCGCTTGGATTTCAGAGAACTGGCCAGCTGGAGCATATGCTTCAGGCGATAAAATGGGGGTTGGACTTCATCCTCAAATGTCATGTAGAGCGTCAGAAGTTTGTTGTCCAAGTAGGGGATCCAAAGAGCGACCATGACTATTGGGGGTCTCCCGAAGATATGCCTAAAGTCATTAACCGACCGATTTATTTCGTGACCCCCGAACTGCCGGGCACTGAGCCGGTGCTTGAAGCAGCTTCTGCACTAGCTAGTGGGTCAATTGTGTTTCAAAGATATGGTCATATGGAGTATGCCAACAACCTACTAAAACATGCTAGGGAACTATTCGAGCTGGGCAACAATCACCGCGGAAAATATCAGGGAAGCGTTGATAAGCAAAAGAAGGGGTCAATGCTAGGTGTCAACGAAGGCTATCTTAGCTCCAGCTATGACGATGAGTTAGTCTGGAGTAATTTGTGGATGTACAAAGCCACAAATGATACCAGGTATCTTGGCCGTGCTAAAGCAAGTTACAAGAAGTTTTCCCTGGAGCGTAGGATCATTGGAACCTTCCACAGCTGGGATGATAAATCTGTTGGATCTGTACTACTGCTATCATTGCTCACCGGGGATAAATCTTACATGAATGCCCTAGATAAGTACTTCGCCAGAGTTGGGCGTAAAAAAACTCCTGGGGGTCTGCTGTGGCTTCCTGAGAGTAGTTCGGGGTCGGCCAACGTGGCAATGAGTACTTCATTGATGGCACTTATATATGCCGACAATCACAAGCGTAAGAACGCTCAGTCGCTGATTGCGATGTCCAATTCGCAGGTAGAGTACATCCTGGGTAAGAATCCCTTACATAGAAGCTACATAATAGGTAGTGGAAAAAACTATCCTCTGCATGCACATCACGCTGCTTCGCACGGCGCTCCTGGTGGTCTAGGGTGGAAACTATACTCCAGTAGAAGACCCAACAAATATACTCTGGAAGGAGGCTTGGTAGGTGGCCCAAAGAAAGACGATTCACACCGTGATGAGAGACAGAGACATGTGGAGAATGAACCAGCCCTAGACTTCAATGCAGTGTTAGTTGGCGTGTTTGCACGAATGGCTACACACCATTAGTAGCATCTGCCATTCGTCACATTTCTTGTTGCCACGTTGATCTTATGGAGTGGGGTCGCCACTTGGAGTCATAATAAATAAACTTGTTTAATCATCGCCTGTGACCCCTCCAAGAATGCAACCAGTACGATAGTCTCATGCATACACACGAAAATATTCAGAAGGACTTGTCACATAATATCTGAAAGTTTTCTGGTTCACAAGTAGCTAGGAAGCACTTTTATGGATAACTATATATAGTGTTGGTGCTAGGTGGATTATGTTGATTTTAGGGTAAGTGTGAGGGGCATTATTACTGTTGTGTTGATCGTGCCAGAGTGTATAGCATACCTATGAAAAATCTCAAACTTCTGATTTTCAGTTGGTCTTTTGCTGGTGTTTTTCCTTCAAATTTTAAGTCGCAATTTTTGGTGGAAGTAGTGAGCAGCTGATTTTCAGATTTGGTATGAATGTTAGTTGGCCTAGTCTCCTCCTGGAAGATACGTATACCTGTCTGCCCAACAGCTAGAACCTGAGATATTGCAGGTTGTCAGTTTTGAGAAACCTGGAGTCCAGCTGATATTATGACGGTATTTTGCTGACCTTTTCTCAATTTTTTGCCAAGGGCGTGAGCCAATGGTACCCTTAGTTTAGGCGTGGTACCCTCATGTACAAATCTTTCCAGCCAATATATCTAGCAAAGTTTGGTGTATTTCATCATTTGTTTTGCTCCGTGAGAGTTGGCGGAGGCCATCATTAGGGTGGCTATGGGACAAAGGTTGAAGCAACAAATGCTGCAATCAATTAGTTTGCAGCCTAAATTATTCCTAGATCTGAGGCTTCTACTTGACTTGCTAATCTATAAATGCTGACATGATTTAGTTTGTAAAATAATGATTAATTGCTTGAGTTAGCAAAGTCCTAAAAGATATCAAATTTTCAAACGCATCTAAACAATCCTAAAACCTGTGCACCATCTGCCAGGATCATTCCCAGAACAATTTTGCCATTAGTTTTGCAAAATTCTACTAACTGTGCTTACATCCTACGATCTCAATAGAAGCATCAGCTGTATGCTACGCAAATCTTGTGGTTTTCGAAATCACTTGTAATACTCCCCAATATCTTGGGCAATAAGTGAAGTCTGCCATTTTTGGTATTTATCCCATGAAAAGCTTCCAACCTGGATTGCATAAATATCTTTCTGGTTTTCCTACAGTATTCCAACGGTGTTCTGCTGATCTTTTATATTCAGCTTTTTAAATATTTATGACTCTGGAATTAGTAAGCTAGCTGCTATCAAATTTGGTGTGACGGTTGCTCTGGCTCAAGTCCATGGGGGGGGAATATGTCTACTTTCCTTCAAGATTGAGCCTTCAAGGAAACTGTGATTTCTGCAGGTATTCTGCAGGTCCTTGTTGCTTTTTATAGGGTTAGTGGAGGTCAGTGTGGTATGCGTACTTGTATTGAGAGTTACCAAGTACAGATCCAAGTAATAGTGCTTAACATAATGTGCACCTAGGAATCTGCTTTTGGGGGGGGGTCAAATTGGAGCAGTTGCAAATTCTGAATATTCGCAAAGTTGGCTGAGGCTAGAACATCTCAATAAATTAGCCATTTGAGGCTGTTTTCCAACAGTACCATACATAATTGATATTCACCCCTGTAGTCACTAGTTAATCTCAGACTGAGCTTGTCATAGTCAGTTAGACTCGCTATTTCAAGTATATTTACTCTTCTAGTTGGATGTCATCGGCGTTATACTGACCACTAATGCAATAAAGCACAGGAGTAAGGTCACATATATCCGATGTGTAATCTCGCCTGTGTACTAATTTCTCAATGTGTTTATGAACAGGTTTAGTCTCGAGCGAGTATACGGTCGATATGCCTCGACTAGCACATCCCTTGAGATATTGATCATAGACAGTATGGCTGGACTGTACCCAAAGTGGCTAACAGTATTAGATTTGTTCTGGATTCGCTCTCATTGGCCTGCTATACTGCAGTCGATTAGTAAATCGCGTTCTGACAATGTGCTCGTCCGTATTTGGGAGATTTCACTCGAGTACCGGGATCTACGCTTGAGAGTATATCAATCGAATGTATTCAATAATACGCTACAAATGGTGCTTGTTTGTTGGTTGCCTGACGCATGTAATGTAGTGGCCATTAATCCCTCAATTAGCTATTTGTGTGAGTTTTGTCGTAGTAGTAAGTAGCCTGTTAAAGCTATCCTCATTGACTAATTAAGGCAGTAAAGGTTGCGCAACGGACGCGGTACTAGACAAAAAACAACCTCGGGAACCAACCCTCCCATTCGCTACGCGAAATATAAAAGTGCCTCTACACGAAGACGTTAACAATCATCGGTTTCATTAACCCTAGTCAACATGAGAGTGCCATTCTACCTCGTAGCTGCTTTATCTCTGTGCTTCCTGAACTCCGTGGCTGGCCACATGGAGATTCAATCACCCGCGCCTCGTAGATCAACCTTTAGCAAGTACTATAGGTCAAAAGGAAATATTGATTACGATATGAACGGTCCATTGGGTGTATTTCCTTGCAAAGGCTACAAGCCAGGGCCGGTTGAGTACACATACAAGGCTGGTGACTCTGTGAAAGTTCAATTTGCCCCGGGAAATACGCACCGAGGGGGACATTGTCAATTTGCACTCTCGTATGACAACGATAAAACATTCGTCGTTTTGAAAACGATTGTCCGTAACTGCTTCAAAAGTGGCCTTACATTCGACGTTCCAATTCCGGCCACTGCACCTCCCAGCGAGCGAGCTACTTTAGCCTGGACCTGGGTTAATGCGGAAGGTAATCGAGAGTACTACATGAATTGCATTGATATCACTATAAACGGCGGAATCCCTGGTGGCAAGATTACCGGACCAAAACTTATGATTGCGAATCTTCCGGGGTACCCTACCATCCCAGAGATGGATATTGGTGAAGGTGATGGTCGCGAGTTACTGGATAAACGTCCAATCATCACCATTGAGGGTGCCGCTGGTGGTTCCAACACCAATCTGCCTGTTCATATTAAGCCATCAGCTACTGGCAAGTCGACTGCAACTATGAATAAACCAACCCACACGCTCCCGATCAAGCCCACCATCACAAGTAATCCGGCAAGAGGCGCATGCACTGGAATTCCAGCATGGAATTCCCAAACTGCGTATCATGGCACTCAGAAAGTGACATTAAAGAAGCATTTGTGGCAAGCCAAATGGTGGACACAGCACGAAACTCCGGGTGAACAGGGAGTCTGGATAAGCTTGGGTGCGTGCTAATATGCTGTGAATTGTGCAATAGACAAATATTTGAATAAACCAATGATTTTGACTATTGAAAAGGGGCCTAACTCTACCAAGGAGTGGAGATGACTTGTACTGTCATTAAACGGTAATAAACTTGTTCCGTAGGATAGTGCCACACTGAGCCATGAGTGCCAAATGATGCCATAGTGTTCCAGGGAGGCCAAGTGGACCAGTACATGGCCACAGAGTGTGAAGCAAAGTTCTTCATCTTCATGCAAAGCAGCCCCTATGTTTCACCTGTTGTGCTGGAGAAAATTCATTTTTGACCTTTTTTTTGGGTCAATGTTGTGCAGGATGTGTAAGAGGACAGAAGGACTGAAGAAATGCATCTGGTACTCAATACCCATGGCACTCTGAATCTAGCTCCTGTAGCTTGTAACATTTCACAAAAATGCATAGCACTATCTTGGTCCACTGGTACTATCTGGCACTATATCTAAATATTAGCCCTAAAGTAAAACCTATACAAAACACCTACAGTGCCAGTGGACCAAGATAGGGGAGGGAAAGTCACCAAGTTGGTGAAATCTTTATCTGAGTCAAGAACTAATCTAAGTACAAATAAAGAAGCCAATCAAGAAGTATAGAACTTCTCTAATAAGTAATCTAATTTATGTTTTGTTTCATCTCTAATGTTTGTTTCAATAAAGTAAAGCTCATCAGGGGTAAATATAAAATTCAATGGTTTTGGGGGAAGTACAAATTGTAGATGTTTCTGATCAATATAATCCAAGACTGGAACCCAGCCTGGGATTAGGTGTAGTAGGAAAGGTGTGTGGACTTGTAAGTAGCTCTGCCACATAGATCTTAGATGGTCCTGAGCCAGTAGTCTTGGTTTCTCAGCTTTTTGAAGTTTTGAAGCAAGCTCTGTTACTACAGCAGAGCCAACCAGGGTGTGCCAGCAAGAAGATTTCAGGGAGGAGTTAGATTGAAGCCATTGTTTGATGGAGGGGTTATGTGATTTCTGAAGTTTGACTAGGAAGGAAGCACGGAGATAGACCATTTGGATTTGGTATGGGTAGAACCCAAAGGCCCTGTTAGTTGCATGGATATAGGGAGATACTGGAAGATAAGGTACCAAGGATCTGGGTTAGGGTTAGGGGGGGGGACAGTCACCAACAGGTGAAATCTTTATTTCAGTTGAAACAAAGAAGCCAGCGCTACTGTTGTAGCTTTGATACAAGAGTGTGTAGCTGAGGGGAATTTGTAGGTAAGTTAATAAGAAGTGATGATAGTTCTTCAGTGCTCAAGACACTGTTCAGTGGGAAGGGGGGTAGCAAGAGAGGTAAGAATGACTTGTGAACAACATTAATGAGGGGAATGTGATAAGGATTGATATTCATCATAAAGGGAGTGTGCTGCTGCAGATATTGCTGCCAAAGGTCTGTCAAGTACTTCAGGTAGGCCAGCTTGGGTTTTTCTGACTGCAGAATAAATTCAGCAAACTTCTTGACTTCAGGATCTCCAAGTATAGTTCTCCAGCAGGAGCCAGGTGTTGTGTGGTGTGTTCTCTTCCAGGCCTTAATCAGTGGGTTGTTGCAGTTGTGAAGTCTGAGGTATAATCTGGTTCTAAGGTAGAGAAGTCTGATCTTATAGGGCATAAACCCAAAAGCACCAAGAATAGCATGTCTGTAGGGGCATTCAGGCAAATGAGGCACCAAGGAGGTAATGCACCATACTGCAAACTTGTCAAGCTTAGTGCAGTCTCTAGAAGTAAGAGAGAGAAGTGGTAAGCCAAATTCCAGGACAGGGAAAACAAACTGCTTGAGTAGAAGGAGGCAGCTTGGAGCTGAAGTTGTAGGAGGAGTAACAGCCAGTAGCTTGTGGAGTGCCTGTCTTGCCAGGATAATTCTCTTCTTCAGGTGTGCTCCAGAGTCTAGTCCAGTAGGAAGGAAAGGAAAGCCAAGATATGTAGCAGAAACCTGAGCAGGTAGAGTGGAGTTCTCCAAGTTGATGGGAGAGCCCAAAGGTACTGTCTTTGCAATGGAAAGCTGGAGATTATTCTTCTGCAGATACTGGTGGATGGTCTGGGAGTCTTGTTGCACATTGGAGGAGGATATTCTGATGTCATCAGCAAAGAGAGTAACCAGGCAGTCAGCTGAGAGTCTTGGGAAATCATTCAGGAAGATGGCAAACAGTATAGGACCAAGCACAGAGCCTTGAACCACTCCATTAGGAACTGAGAACACAGCTGATTGCTCACTTGGGTGCAGAATTCTTGCTTGTGGATCCAGAAACAGAGACCTGACAAGGAGGGTGAGAGAGGTACTGGAGAAGCATTGCAACTTGGACCAAAGCAGATTTCTGTCAACTGAATCAAAGGCCTTAGTAATATCAAACAGAACAGAGGGATACTTGCACTGGAGAGAGTGATCTTGGCTAAGTATGACTGCATATTCCAAGGAGAGGCCAGGAACAAAGCCAAACTGTGCAGGATGAAACTTGAGGGAGTCAGAGTAGAGCTCCTGAGCAAGCAGAAGCTCAAACACCTTTCTGCAGGTGGGCAGCAGAGATATTGGCCTGTAGAAGCTAGGATCCAGGTGCTTTCCTTTACCCTTGTACAGTGGCAGAACATTTGCAAAGGACCATTCCTCAGGAGTAGAAAGCTGGGCTGAGCATTGCTGAAACAGTGGAAGCAGAAGTGCAGACATGGCCTTGGTACTAGTCTTCAGAAGCTCATAGGAGATTGTGTCCACACCTGGAGCAGTAGAGTTGGGAAGCCTCTTGAGCACATTATGGATTCTCCTTTGATCAAGTGCAAGTGGGATGGGCAGAGTCTTGAAGTCAGGATGAAAGCCAGGAGTTGAGTACTGCTTTGTAGAGAAGAAGATGTTAGCCAGCTGTTCTGTTGAAGGTAACTTCCTGGAAGAGGGCCTCATTGCCCTGTAGAGTCTTGATACTGTTCTTGTTATAGAGTTGGAAGATTGCAGAGGCAAAGAACTCATAATATGATCCCAGAGCTGAGTATGCAGAGTGTGGTGAATTGCCTGGGAGTGGTGTATTGCTGTCAGGAGGAGTTTCTCTGTTTTTGGGTTAGGGAAACTCAGGTAGCTTTGTTGCAGGGCTGAAACAATGGATTCCCATTTTCTTGAGGTAACAGCAGTAGTCTTGCATGGCAGTGAGAGGGAGGCAGACACCAGAATCAGATGCTTCACAAAGAGCCAGGCATAGTTGAGATCATCTGGCAGAGAAAGTAGCAAACTGGCAAGCTTCAAGTAGTTCCCAAAGTCTTTCTTCTGATTCTTGGTAGCTTTGTGGGTGAGCACAGTAAGTTTTGGCAGCTTCTTCTTCACAACTGGTTGCATAGAAAGGGACCAGGCTGGGTGGTCAGAGGCTCTCAAGGATCCTAACTCAGCTCCAGAGAATTGCTTAACTTCATTCACAAAGTAGAGGGCAGCAGCAGAAGGGCAGATCCAGTCAACACATCTTTTCTCAGATTGAGCACCTAGTGATAGCAGGTGGCTTTCTCTCAGGAAGTTCAGTAGGAATGTAGACCTTGGCTTCATTCTTGCAGTCAGAGTAGTCTTGTTCTCAGGATGGGGAATGTTGAGATCTCCAAGCAAGATAACAGGTGTTGATATAGATTGCTGGTATTGCTGAACCTTCTGGCATATAACTTGCACTTCCTGAAGGGCAAGACTTGGAGGCAGATAGCAGAGCACAAGACTGATAGTTGGCAACTGGAGAGCAGCACAGTAAGGGGAGTAAAGAGGAACACAGAGCTGAGGAGTATTGATGGTAGAAGAGATGAAGCAGATAGAGAAGGTATTCTTTGTTCTAGGAGTAGAAAAGCAATATAGATTAGTCAAAAGTATAGAAGGTAGCTGAACATCAATCAAACACAGGAGGGAAAATCTTGAAAGAAGTCTCTCTAGAGTTGGTCTTGATGGCTGTATGCTGTTGCAGTTAAGCAACAGAACTTCAGGTAGTCAGGCAGAGGTTGTAGCTTCTTCAGAGGCAGCATTGATAATGTGACCTGCAGAGTCCCAGAGCTCTTCAAATGGTGCATCACTTAAGTCAGCAAGGAGGGAAATGGCATGATTCTTGAGGAAGTATGCCACATCATAGGAGGGGGCTTGTCTCTTGATGGCAGCAAAGAAAGACAGAATGGCAACATGGGCTGGAGGCTTGTTGAACAGTAGAGAGTCAGAGGATTCAGATTCTTCAGGCACTATCTTGAAGTCAGTTTTCAGCCAGTTAAGGTTCTTCTCCACAAAGGCAACAAATGGGTCAGCAATGTTTTGGTCTAGGATAACCTCCAGAATCTTCCCTTTTCTCCAGGCCAGGTTGACAATTCTTGAGAGCTGAATATTGCATGCCTTGAGTGCTTTCCTGATGTTGGAAATGGGAGTCCAGGGAACTTGCTTCAAGTACACCACAGTCCAGGTAGAAGCTTGTGGTAGGTTTGCTGGGGGCTTGTAAGTCCTTCTGTGTTGCAATGGAGCTGCAGTAGTCAGATTGGAGTCCACATTCTCAGTAGAAGGTTTTCTTGATGTGTCTTGCTGAATAGTACTGGAGCTGGATGTGCTGATAATTCTTGCTAGAACCTTGCCTGCATAGGTCTGAGGTATAGCTGAGGTGACTGTAGAGGTGTTGGCAGCTGGTGCAGGTGGAGAGGCAGAAACTGAAGCAGGAACTGAGGTCACCTGGGAGAAGGTAGTGGAAGCAGGTTTTCTGGGAGGAACAGAGTTCACTATCCAGTAGTTCTGTAAAACACTGGAGTAGCTTTTCTGTGGAACAGGATCTTGCTCTTGAACAGGAACAGAAGCAGGAGGCTGGGGCTGAGCAGTAGTGGTAAGGCAGTGGCACTCCAAGGAAGCTTTTTGCAAGGCATCTCTGGCAGTTTTCAGGGCAGTATTGGCTTCATTCTTGAGCTTCTTGCATTGAGCATCCAGTCTCTTGTTTTCAATAGCCAGGGCAGTATTGGCAGCCTCTAAATCAGCAATTCTCTTCTCAACTGCAAGGAATCTCTGAAGAAATGCATCAGTAGAAATGCTGGCATCTGGAAGAGCAGTGGCAGGAATAGAGTCCATTGACAGTGGGCTTCTTGGAGGCAAGGAAAGTGGACTGGCAGATTCAGGCACAAAAGGAGATATCCTGGCAGGAGGAGAAGGAGTATCCAAGGCAGTAACAGAGGCAATTCTTGTTGGTGAAGCAGCAGCAGGGGAGGCAAGCCTGTTCAGAAACTGGGTAGGAGAGAGTGCTTGAGGAGAGGGAGTCTTCAGCTTGGCAAGCATGTCTTCCATCAGAGTGATACCAATATTCCTGGTGCATTTGCAGAGAAAAGTAAGCTTCCTGAGTCTGCCAGCTCTTCCATTCCTTCTGATAGTTCCTTTGTTTCCACAGTTGGGCAAGAAATCTTCTTGACAGACTTAGGGTTAGGGTTAGGGTTAGGGTTAGGGTTAGGGTTAGGTTAGGGTTAGGGTTAGGGTTAGGGTTAGGGTTAGGGTTAGGGTTAGGGTTAGGGTTAGGGTTAGGGTTAGGGTTAGGGTTAGGGTTAGGGTTAGGGTTAGGGTTAGGGTTAGGGTTAGGGTTAGGGTTAGGGTTAGGGTTAGGGT